>JAJPUD010005301.1:110959-130097 GCA_023553655.1 Myrmecobius fasciatus
TCCTTCCTTCCTTCCTTCCTTTCTTCCTTCTTTCCTTCCTTCCCTCTTTCCTTCCTTCCTTTCTTCCTTCTTCCTTCCTTCCTTCCCACTCTCCTTCCTTCCTTCCCTCTTTCCCTCCCTCCTTCCTTCCTTCTGCCTTTCTTGGTTTCCTTGTTTCTTTTTTTCCTTTATTCTTTTCTTTCATTTCTTTCTTTTCTACCCATCTAGATCAGACTAAAAGTATAACCATAACCTGTGAGTCAGTCCTACTACTGATTGACTTAGAAACTTTGACCTGCTCTGTTTCTGACCAATTTGTTGCTCTTTGGGTGATCTATTAAAACTTTTGGGAAATCTTGCATTGTATAGAATTGATTGTAAGGTTAGGAAACTAATTATATATTTATTACAATAGTGCACAAAAGAGGTAATACAGGCCTGAACTGTGTTGATGGCAATAATATTAGAAATAAGTAGGCAAATAATCAATATATTACCAAGGAAGAAATCACAGAATTTGGTTACTAGGTTGTAAGCATGACAGGAGTTGGGAAAGGAAAGGAAGAAGACGAATGAGAGGGAGAAGTCAAAGATGACTCTTTCGGACATATACACATACAAACATGTACATATACACTCACTCACACACACACACACACACACACACACACATAGGCACACATATAGATAATATGCGTGGAATTGCAGATTATACTTATCCAGACACACACAAATGAGTGTATTTACACATACACACATGTACACACACACACACATATATATATATATATATACGCATGTATATATGAAAGAATATAGAATTAAAACTCTGAAAATACACTGTAAAACATTTTAAATGACATTAGGTTTGGAAAACTTATCACAAAAATCTGCATGTACAAATAATGAACAAACAATTCTTGTTAGATTGTATGCACATATCTAACATAAAGCTAGACATGTTACACTACATAAATAAGAACAATTTCACATTCAGATTTTTCAGTGGTTTTTCAATTCTGCCTAACTCCTTGAGACCCTATTTGGTGTTTTCTTGGCAGAAATGCTTGAGTGGTTTGCCATTTCCTTCTTCCTTCTTCAGCAAACTTTACAATCCCACTACTTATCACCTACTACTTAAACATCTGTGCAAAAAAAAAAATAAAGATATTATAAAATGAAAATTGAATCATGCAGCAGTCCTTTCCAAAAATTTAATTTCAAATCAATAATCATCCAATATTCTAGGATACAAATAATTGTACTTTGAAGGGAAAATGAAGAAAAAATAAAACACCTAATATGTTCAAGTCATTCTTTAAAATAAGAAAGAATCCAAAACCTAATTGGAATTGTTTGCTTTCTCCTATTTTCTTCTCTCCAATGTGAGGTAAGAGCAGAGAAAAAAAATATTTTAGTTGTATGCAATATAGAGGTAGCATCATCTATCCCCATTCTATCTTTAATATTTTATTGGTTTTAGATAAACACTATCAAAATAAAAATTGCATTAAAAGACAGGAAAAAATAGAGCAAGAAAAAGATGTCAGCATTCAAGCAGTTGACTCTCTTCACCTATATTTAAGTTTACATTTCATACATCAAAGTAGACTCTGCTTTTAGATGCAGACAAAAATGGTTTTGAAAGGCTTGTGGATTTCCCGTGTACTTAAGGTAAGCCACCTCTAATTGTTGTCATCAAACTCTTATCTTAAACAAAAATACTGCTTCATTAATAATGGTATGTTCCTTTTGAAACATGTTAAGAGAGTCAATGTATTTTAAAAAAATGATTGATTGAAACACTACTTTTGATGAGTTTTCTAAGAAACAATACGTTATCAGACCTTTAGGATGACAGAGAGAAGGTTGCCTTCTTGGCTTCTCTTTCAATTTTTTAAGGAACAGGCAATAGGCTTCAACCCTCATTGGCCATCTCAGTACCACTTCCTCTAAGCACCCAAAATAACTTCAAATTGTTTGTAAAGGTGAGATTTCATGGTCTCTTCAAATCAGTAAAAGTAAACCTTGGTAATAGTGCATGGCCTAGATGTTCTAGCCTAACTCTCTGCTGCTTCCTCTCTTTATTCTTTCCTCTCACAGCTCCCTAGCCCAAGGTAATAGGGAAAAACTTTGCAGTCATTTTTTGGGGGAGAGGGGGAAATCAAGGCAGTATTAGGAATCCAGGATCAATTAATCAATCAATTAGTGACAACTACTATGTGCCAGACACTCTTTTAAGAACTTACAATTTGGAGTAGCTAGGTGGCTCAATGGATAGAGCACCAGCCCTGAAGTCAGGAGGACCTGAGTTCAAATTTGATCTTAGACACTTAACATTCCCTAGCTGTGTGACCCTGGAGAAGACACTTAACCTCAATTGCCGCAGCAAAAAAACAAACAAACAAACAAACAAAAAACCTTACAATTATCATCTCTTTGGATCCACATTACAACCTTTGTAAGTAGGTGCTATTATAAATCTATTTTATTTTATATATCAAATTATAATTTGACTGATGAGGAAACTGAGGTAAACATAGGTTAAATTATTTGTCTAAGGTCACACACTGACTTCAGGCCTGGCACTCTACCTTAGTTTTCCAATTGTGTTCAATAATTTCTCTGAAACATATTGACTGTATGATTCTGAACATGTTGCTCAAAGTATCAGTGCTCTAGGTAACATGCATTTTGTGAAGGGAGTTTCTTTTCATAGGAGTTCTGTAAATCAGTGGGATCAAAAGTCAAATCTCTATGTTAGAAATAGTGTGATACATTTTAATTCCAGGATCACACTTGAATCAAGTTTGAATCAAATTTTGATCTGGGTCTTAGAGATATTTCTTCCCTACTACCATACCCAAAGTTCAACTAAAGCTACCAGTATCTAGTTTTGCTTAATGATCAATGAGCAAACCAGCATATACATATATACTTTCTGCTTTTTGTCCAAGATTGTGTCAATTATGAGAACTACATTAGCAAATATTAAAATAAAGCAATCTGAATGACTGTACTATCTTCACATAATCTTCAAAGAAAGTTTGATTATGAAGTAGATTAGGATTTTCATAGAAAGTCAACCAACAAACATTAATTACTTACTATGTTCCAGGTACTATATTAATGATATCAAAATAAAGCAAAATCAAATCACAGAATACTAGAGCTGGAAGGAACTCCAACTATCCTGTATTTTAATACCTATTTAAATTATCTGGATTCCAAATGCTTAATAGACGAAGTGAAAACCTCAAAATGTATTATGTTTTGTTGAAAGTCACACAAATAGGCAATGGCAGAACTAGGCCTATGGTGGAGATCCCTTAACTGACACTAATGTGTATTTCATACATGTTTCAAAATAATTTACATAGTTCTTTTTACTAACTACTTAGATACATTGGTTCAAGAGCGTGGAACTCAAAAATATATTTTATCATCTGGAGCTTCTCTCTGCTAGACTGAGAAGAAGCTCTCACTAAATGAAATTAGAGATATAATGTTGCATTATTTCTAATTCAGCAATGGATAGAAAAATATGTGGGTTTTTGAGAAACTCCTTCTGGAATTTAGTGGGCAGTAAAACAAATTCAAATTTACATTTTATAATTCAGTAAATAGTTTTGAGGAGAATTTAACTCTGATCATTTAGGTACATAAATATACTGTTGGATATAAACAAGTATTGTGCCTTATTTTTATTTTATACCTTATGTATTTATCTTATACTTTAATAAGGCACAAAATTAAACAAGTTTTCATGTATTTCCTTCCTAAGTCCTCCTATAGTGACTAATTGTGCTCAGAGTTTTAAAATCAATTTCAATACATTCTCAGAAGTTATTTTGTTAGATGGCCCTTTTATCAATTTTCTATGGTCAATCCTCTCAGATTCCAGTTAACTAATCGTATAATGTAACTTAAATATCCATCTAAAAGAAGAAATATATATGATTATTGTATCTTAAAACAAACAAAAACAACCCAAAGAGATTAATTGAAATGTCAATCAATTGTTCCTCTTTCTTCATAGTATAATAGAATATTATTTCCACAAGCAGGTGGCTGGACCAAGTTTTTCTGGTAGTTCTTTCTCCAATTGTATGTCTCTTCAGGAAAGAAGTTCTATTTGTTTTCCTTTTTTTCTTATACAGATCTCTTCAAAGATAACCATTTGGTACCTGTCTTAAAATTTTAGGCATTTTCTTAAAAGTCAGAGTAAAAGTATCCAAAACTTCTATAGGTTAGTTTATTTAAATAAGGTTTACAGTAGGGTAGCAAAATTAGATAACAGAAGGCCCACAAACATTGGTCATCTTTTTAGAATCATTTGATCCTTATATTAAAATGGATCTCAATGACCATCTAGTTCAAAGTGGACTGTCCCAAATAACCCCACTATAATATTCCTAGCAAGTGGTCATGTAGACTTTTCTCAAAGACCCTCAAGTTAAGTGGAGACCACACCATCTGAAAACAACTTAATATTTTTAGTTAGTTTTAATTGTTAGGATTATATTTCCATTTATTAAGCCTAAATTTGATTTTTGTGACTTTTACAACTCCTTATTTTGCCATTTAGAGCCAAATATCACAAATAAAATCAGTCTCCCCACACACACACACAAGATAATTCTTCAACTACTTATAATAGCTATCATATCTTCCTTAAGTATTCTTTTTCCCGGGTTAAACTTTCCAGTCTATTTTAAATCAACTCTTGGTTAACTCTTCATAGTTCTTGTAAAGCATCCCTAGGGCACTTGATAGCTTATAAATGTTATTTCTAATTTGAACTTAACATAATACTCCATATAAAGTCTAACCAAGATGACATACCTTGTAACTGTCATTTTGATCTTTGATCTGAGATTGAATTAGTTTTTGTGAGGCTACTCTTGATATTTCCTATTGAATTTGATATTACTAAAATTACCCATATGTCTCTCATTGTATTCTTACATTTTAAAAAATTGTACAGTATCCTGGAAGTGAAGTGTTGAGTCACTTATCTCAACTTGCACTCACATAAACAGTAAAGAAGAGAAGAAATCCTTGGTATGGTAGGAATAGTGAAAAGAGCACACTTCTAATACCTATCACTGAGGTGTCTTAGGCCTTCACAGGAGGACTTCTTATTCATATAAAAGGAATAACAGCAAGTCCATTAAATCTTAGGAATGAAATGTGTACTAAATATGAAGAAAAAAGTGTGATATACTCAAAATAAGGAAATTTGGGAACAATTAAAGGTAATTCCACTCATAAACATGGGTTTAACAATGCACACATTTGGGTAGATGAAGATGGCAGAGACTTCTAGAAAACAAAAGTTGAGGCTTATAATGAGAGAAATCTATGTTTTTAGGCAAAGACGTTATTATGCTCAATTGAAATAATGTATTTAAAGAACTTTGGAAACCTTAATGCTTGAATGATAATTATTATTGTTATTATTAATATCAATTATTCCTCCAGTCATCAGGCCTCCAAGCCTGAAGTGACAAATTCTTGAACCTTCTGCTGAAATTTCCTGAGTTCAAGCAATGTTTATAGAGAAATATAGAAGTGCACTTTAAATGTTTAACAACCAGGCTCTGGAGGAATGGGTTGGGGAATGCATACATACACTTTTAAGTTTAAACCAAATTATTATTAAGAGTTTTTAAAGTTTAAACAAAAAAAGCATTGAATCAACTCCTATATTGTAGTAATTTTCTATTTCTAAGAAACAAAATTTGCGTGAGAATTTGACAACTAACTCTCACGAGTTAGTGAAAACAAACTTTATTATATCAATTTGCTCATGCAGCTCATAATCCTGAATTACAGGTCTTGATATCACTGATCTCAGCACAGTATATTATGTAGCACATTTTACTTGGTAGGAAAAATAACTGTTTCCTGCTTGTCCTAAAAGCAATACTTTTATGCCAACTCATTGTTGGGCTTATTCTTTGACTATCAGAGCATTTTCAAGGTATTTTAGCATGTAGCCACCCAAACTTCTCAGGTTCTATGAAAATATTTTTATTCTTCTAGCAAAATACATCACCAAAACTCAAAACTACTATAAAGTCTGATGTTGCCCTTATCCCTTTCTTAAGCTATTAGTGAATAAAGAAAAGAATTAATAAAAATTAAGACTGGACCTAGAGAAAAATGACCAGTTTAGAAGCTACCTTACCATAATTGAACAACTCATCAAGAAGTTTTGAATTAACAATTGAAGTTCAAATTCTGTGATTTTTTTTGACACATATTGAGACCATAAACTGCTAAAATCAACATAACTTTAAAAAAATGTATTGCACTAAATACAAAATAAGAAAAAAAGAACAGAAAAAAGGAAGACAGAAAAGGAAAATATAAAATAAAACAAAATATTATCATTGTGCCCAGCAGATTATAATGAGGAATCAAAACATATAACAATAAATTTCCATTTCAAGAAAGCATATATAATAATAGAAGAAATTACATTCATGATTGTCTTTTTTCTTTGCTTCCTTGTAGGTTATTCTTTTGTTGTCTACTGTGCACTTTTTATTTTGTTCTTTTTTCTCCCTTTTCTCCCCCTCCCCTAAGTAGGCTAAAGTTAAGCACAGATATATTTATGTAAAAAATACACATACACATATATATATATATACAGGCATTTTTATATAAATGCATATATACACATTCACACCCCCAAATAGACCCCCACATATATATACATATATCTATATACACACATACACAAACCTACATGCACACACATTCTCATATACTCTCATACACATATACATATGCATTTACCCATATGTAAACATGTATCTAAAACAATATTAATATGGCTGACATATCATACATATTTCTCTCTTGATTTAATCTTTGACTTTGAGATCAATGATTACTAAGCCCTACTTTTTTCTAATAAATTCTACTCCTGTTCCTTGTTGTAGTGTTTCTGTATATTTCTTATTTCCTATCCCTGCAAACTCTCCTTCTTTAATTATGCTTTTTAACTTGTCTTTTTATTACTTTATCTTCTCCCACCATTGTATTCCTCTTATTTTCTCCCCATACCCTTTCCTTCCCTCTTTATTCCATTCCCATTAATCTACATACCTTATTTCACTCTGATAAATCTAAACACTTCCTATACCCCACCTTATCCTTTTCCTTTGCCCTCTTCCCTCTCGATTTATTTTTTTAATAGATTTTGGAAGGTGTTATACCCTTCATAGTATGTATATAGTGTTGACTTTTTAACTCATTCCTGATGTGAGTAGGTTTTTAGAACTAAGAATCCTCTTCTCCCCTCTAATGTAGCTGTGTCTTTTCTTCCTCTGCTTCTCATTTGTATAACGTGCTTACTATTTTTTTTCCTTTCTCTAGACAGTTTTGCTTTTTAGAGTCAGATCACTTTAAACTGTGCCCCACTCTTTCTTTTGAGTTACCCAATTACTTAAGTAATTTTTTAACATATGATACACATTCATGTAAAAGAAAAAAAAACATAAACAATTTTACCATGTTAAATTTCTTAATAATAAATCTTTGAAATTGGCTCTTACATATTAAATTTTCTGTTAAGTTCAGGTTTGGTTGAAACAAAATCCTGAAAATCTGCAAGTTCATTGAATGTCCATTTTTATCATTCCATATTATGGATAATTTGGTGAATATATTTTTGACTGTAGATTTAGTTCTTTTGATTGCTGGAATATATGATTGCAGGTCCTGTGGTCTTATACTGTAACTACTGATAAGACCTGTACAATTCTAATTGTACCTGCAGCATATTTGAATTGTTTTTTCTTGTTTTTGCAAAATTTACATTTTGATTTGGGAGTTTCGAAATTTGACAACATTCCTATGTGCTTTCCAAAAAGGATCTCATTAAGATGGTAATTGGTGGAATTTTTTTCTATTTCAACTTTCCCTTCCTGTTCTATTGCTCCAGGACAATTTTATAGAACTATTTCTTGCATTTTCATGTCAAGGTTTTTTTCTTTGGTCACTCATAGCTTTCCGGTATTCCAATTATTCTTATATTTTGTCTTTTTGATCTGTTCTCCAGATCTTTTTTTTTAATATGAAATGTTTCACATTCTCTTCAAATTTTTTCATTTTTATGTATTGTTTTGTTAATTCTTTATCTCTTATGGCTTCACCAGCTTCTCCTTGTCCAATTTTTTATAATTTTTAAAGAATATTTTTTCATCTTAAATACTCTATCTCCTTTGTTTTTTTGGTTAACTTTTTTCATAATCTTTATCTTGAATGGTGCTTATTCTTTTTTAAAAGTTTTTCCTCAGTGTCTTTCATTTGATTTTTAAATTCTTTTTTGAGTTCTATAAATTCTCTCTAAACAGGGAGCCATTTTTATGCTTCAATGTCCTCCTCTGAAGATGAGACCTGCTCTTCCCCATTCCCATAGTTAAGTTTCTGTGGTTGCATTCTTTCTTCTTTGCCTGTTCTTTTTTTTTTTTAATAAGAGCTATTAATATAAGTGCCTCTAATCCTGGGATGGGAAGGAATGGTGCCTCTAGCTTCACTTCAGCTCTTCCCTCTGGCCAAGATCCCCAAATCAAGATCTGCAAGTGCTTCCAGCAGAGTCCCTGCCCCAGGGTCTGCACTCACTGGTTCTGCTGGTTCCTTCTTGCCCAGGGCCCCAGTTTAAGTAGCACAGCTGGGTCTGGTGTTTTCTAATCATCTGAGATTCTCTCAGTCTCCCTGGTCTCAGACCTGGACCCCTCACACAGTCTAAGAGGTGAAAATCTCTATAATTCCTGTTTAGGCTCCAGCCAAATCTAGTTCACCCTATGTGTTCCCACTTGGTGTTACTGTGGAACTACTCTAAAAGTGTTAGAATTTCACAGTGGTTAATCCCTAGCCTGGAGACTTTCTTTGGGACTTCTAGAGTTGTTGATTGGGGGGACTCTTGTTTTGTGTCAGGTCTTCTGTGTTTTTAACCAGTCTATGTTAGCACTGAAGCACAAATTTCTTCTGTTTGTTGGGGAAATTTGGAGAGATTGAAATTTGCTGACCCACTTCTTCTTTCCAGAATCCTCCCCCCCAACATAACTTTTTTAAGATCATCGGTCTAATAATTTATGCCATTTTTCCTCATGAAATTTATTTTTTGTCACTCAAGTACAAGGCATTATATTTATCTCTACTGAATTTTATTTTGTTACATTCAACCCAATGTTCTAAATTATCAAGATCATTTCAGATTTCAGATCCCTGTCTGGGTGATCCTTGCTATATCTGTCATGTACAAATTTCATGAGAATCTCAAAAATATATATTTATATATATATATATATATATATATATATATACATATATATATAATCTTTATACAAGTCATTGCTAAAATATTTTAATGCCTATTATGGATCCATAGATTTTTTTCAACTATATACCTCCTGCTACATTAGTGGTGTATCATTAACTACTCTTTGAATCTAGCCATTCAACAAATTCTGAATTCATCTGATTGTATTATTTAGGCCATATCTTCCATCTTCTCCACAACAAAGATGTAAGATATTTTATCAAATTGTTAACTAAACTTTAGTTGAAGTATATTCAAAACAGTCTCCTTACTAGTTTTATAATATTTTCAAAAAAGAAAATTAGGTTAATGTAGCATGATCTATTCTTAATCAAGCCATAATGAATCATAATAATCACTATTTCCCTCTACAGATGTTCACTACACATTTCTGATCATTTGTTTTAAAATATTTGATTAAGAATCAAAGTTAAAATCATCAGCTACAAGCTTGCAGAAGCTGCTTTATTCCCTTTAGAATTTGTCCTAACAAGGTTTTATCATTCTGCTTGTATTTTCCATTGTCTTAAAACAAAAATCCAAAAAAGCAAGCCACCTCCCCCCTCCAGGAAAAAAAAAATCCTGTCTGAACAACCATATTTGTTAATCATTTCAGGAAAAGATATATGCCATTTGGGTTAGATGATTTAAATTCATCAAAAGAAGCCTAGTGCTGCTCTGTTTCTCACTTTTTGAGTTGTTTTTTGTTTGTTTCATACATTAATTTCCATTGGTCATTTTTATTCTGTCATTTTCAAATAAAAATTATTCTCATTTACAGAGAAAACGAGAAAAATAAGATTTAAGCAGTTCTTCATCTCTATGTTCCATTATCAACATCATGTTTACTCTAACCACCCTAACAATTCTTTTATAGAGTCTATTTTTTTCAACTAATAGGCTTAAAACAAAACAAAAACGGTTGGAAGAAAGCATTTCTTATTCATCATTGTGTGATATGAGTATAATAAAATTGATGGTACTCTTTAAATTAATTTACAGGAATAGTGCTAATAATCAAACTACCAATGATTTGTTTTATAAAACTCAGCAAAATAACAAATTAAATTGAAGAAATAAATTTTCAATACTTTCAAAGGAAATAATGGTTCGTAAGGGGGAATAGAAATGATGGGCAAATAGCTTTTTTATGTATAAAACTATTTCAAAATCGCTAATCATAAACATTTTTGTATTGTTAAAAACAGTAAAAGCAGAACAGAAAACATATACAAAAATCAGAAAAAAATTAATTTAGAATCTGCTTGTTCAATAAACCCAAGACTAAGAACTACTTGGATAAATACTTCCTATTCAATAATTGTAAGGAAAACTGGATATCAGTTTGGCAGAAAGCAATTTAGGCCGTTATCTTACTCCAGATGTTACAAGTTCAGAATGAACACAAGGTCTAAATATAAAAGGTCATATTATAAAATATCAAAAAAAATGAATGGCAGTACTTTTTTTTTACCACTAAGACTATGGAAAAATTCTTAATTCAATAAGAGATAGAAGATATAACAAAAAATAAAATTAATGATTTGATTATATGAAATTGAAAAGGTTTTGCATGAACAAAATCAATGCAATTAGAGTATAAAATGACCATTATTGATTAGGAAATAATCTCTGTAATAGATAGCTATCTGCTAGGTGTGTGAAATACATAAATTCAATATTACTATAAATATATAGGACCAAGAACCATTCCAATCTGACTTGGTTAAAGAGCATAGAAATAAGTTTTTGCTGAAGTAATTGGGATTAAGTGACTTGCCCAGGGTCAGTAGGAAGTGTTAAGTGTATGAAACCAAATTTGAACTCAGATCCTCCTGACTTCAGGGCTGGTGCTCTATCCACTGTGCCACCTACTAGCTCTGAGATTTTTAACCTCACATGTAGAAAAGTTCCAAAGATGGTTTTATTCAAAAAAGCACTTAACTGGAATATCAGTGCTTATTGCTGAAGAAAACAAAGACATATCTTTGTAATAGAACTTACTGTCATATTAAAGAACTAGAAGCAAATGGGCAATCATTTTTTCCTTTTTGTTTATCATTCTGTTAGTTTTGTTTAATTCTGAGAGCAACATTAAAACTTATGATATGAATTACTCATCAGGCTTCTTTCAATTCATTCAGTTGTTCCTTTGTGAGTTTAGATAATATAGCATTTACAGAATATAAAACACTTTTCTCATATTTGTTATGCTTACATTAGTAGAGAAACATTTTTGTTTTCTCTTGTTTTATCTGAAAGTGATACTTGGATTTTTTGGAATGCTATTATTCCTTGCTTCCTCAGGCTTTGGAGAGGTCTAAATATATTATCTCCATTTTATCCCACTCCCTCTGCAAAAGGATGGAATGAATTCAGATTTGTTTCTTGTTGCTGCAGTATGTTTTGTTGGAGTCAGGAATGAGGTTTTCTAATGGAAAATTACAATACAGAATAGAAAGTGTTGAGTAGATTCGATAGAAAAAGCATTTGGACAGCATGCTCACTTTCCCAGAAGATGGAAGTTGTTGGCTGGATACTAAGGAAATAAAGATAAGCATTCTCTGCACTTCATTTCATAAGGCTATTACCTTGTTAGGCTTCATGGTGTGTTGGGCTGTGAAGACAGTAATAATTGTTTTTCTTCTGGAACGTATTTCTTTTGAGGAAATTTTGGACAGTGTAGGAAGGACTATAAAAAACAGCTAGTCCTTAAACTTCCTTGTCATGAGAAATGGAAGTTCTAAATCACTTTTAATCTTTTTGCTTCTTTCATTTTTATTCTAAAGCATGTTTCTCAAAAGACTATTATCACACTATTTTCATCTTATCCTCGAAGTTTTAAATATTGTCTTTATGTTAATGTGAGTTGGAGGATTTTATAAAATTCTACATAAACTTCATTTACTTTCTTTGATTATCTAAAAAATAGACATGGACACTTATTTTTTAACTATCTTTGCAGGCATTGTGAGCACCTTAGATGAGATCGCTAAATTTCATGAAATGAATATTGAATAATTGATATTTGTTATTGTTTCTAGAATGCAAGATGAAATCAACTTTACCAACTCTCTTCTTTAAGGAGAACTTGGGAATCATTTTTCTGTTACCTAAAATTATAACATAGTGTTTTTACTTAAAGTAAAAATATGCATATCGTAAGATTATTTTTCTCCATTAATTGGCGTTTTGTTGGATAAAAGTTTTACAAGTATATTACTTAAAGTAAAAATATTCATATGATAAGATTATTTTTCTCCATTGATTTGTTGTTTATTGTGTAAAAGTTTCACAAGTTCGTTATAAAGAGTTAATTTTTTTATTTAATACCCTTTCTCTAAAATTTTTCCCTACCCTTTCAACCATTATCACCATGAAAACATAAAAAGATCATAAAATATTCATAATTTCTTTCTACTTCTTTCTGTTTTATGGATTTCTACATACATTATATTCTACATACATCAAACATTTCTTCTCATCTTCCCCTCAGTGACAGCAGGAATCATGGAAGAATATGTGGAAAGAACACTGACTTTGGAATTACAGAACATTTGTATAGGTCTCACCTCTGATGTTTACTAGCTACATGACCAAGGACATTTAACAGTAGTTTAGTCTTAGTTTCTTCATCTATTAAATTTAGGACTTGATCTAGATGGTTCTAAAGTTCCTTCTAGTTCTATATTTATGATCTTACATTCTTATATGGACTCACCAAGAGAGAAGAAAAGAAGTCTGAGCTCAAAAACCTGAGATTAACCATTTTAAAAGATTAGCATAGTAAAGCAAGAAAAATAACATCTAAAATGTTTGCCCAATAAAATTTATCTCAGTTTTTTTTTAAATCTCAATGTTTTTTTTTTCCTTTAAGAACATTTTCCCTCTCAAAGTAGATAAAAATTACATGCAAAGGTATCTCCATTCACATAAGCAATTAGACTATATAAAAGGAACAATTTTTATGAAATAATTTATGGGAAAAAACTCAGTTATTTAAACAATAAATTGTAACTCAAAATACTTACCTCACATTTACTTACCTCAAATATATTGGGAAATATGAAGGGAATTTGGGTAATTTAATTTTATTGCATGGTCCTAGATGAAATTTTCCAAAAACAAATTTTTAAACTTGCTTACCATCTTTTGCATTTTAAAATTTCTTCCTATATTTTAATTCTACTTTGATTCAATTTATTTTATACTTTATCATATGACATTGCTATTGACAAGCAACATAAAGTGTTTGGTAAAAATCAAACAAGTTTGAATTATAAATTCCTAAGCAGACTTGAGGAAGTTTATCTTCTTTTTTTGGAATTCTTAGTTAAAAAAATACTTGGACAAGATTCATGGCTTTGACCACAGGGCATTACATTACTAGAATTATATTATTAGATTTATTTCTGAACTGGTATTTTCCAACTTTAGGTCAGATGACTATCAGTCAAATCCTGGATAGTATTTACTGTTGAACTCTATTACTGTTAAATCATTTACATTGTTAAATGATTTGCATACTCACCAGGGCAGGAGCTCTAGAAACTACCTTTTTCTTGTGTGGTCTTGTATTTAAACATTAAAACTAAATGAAATTGCTTTTTAAAACAGCAACAATAATACTTTTCTCTAAAAAAGTGAAATTGAGGAAAATCCAATGGTTTTATCAATTTAGTACCTACCATGGGGCTTTGTATAGAATATTTTCTTTAAGAAATCCATATTTTGACAATATAAATATTTCTTCCCTAATTGTAAAGCATATTTAATCCACATTTTTGTCTTGTGCTATTCTTATCCATGTTCTATTGATATTGAAGAAGACCAGAGCAAAAAGTTAGTACTCTTCTTTATAATCTTTCATAAGTATCAGTGCAGATCTTATAGTCTTGTCTCCACTTTCTTTAATATGATCTGACCATCTTCTTTTTTCCATCATACATTTCAAAAACTTCTTGATATCCAGAATCATTGACAATATGGACCAAGTATATCTCTGCTGCTCTTTTGGTTACCCTTTATTTTGTTTTTAAACAAGCTATGGTCTACCAGCATACCTAAACCCCAGAAAACTATTCATTTATAATGACTAGGCTATATATTATTTTGTTTCACTTCATTTCATTTTGTTTTATTAGCTTTTTCCCTTTCTTTTTTAATGTTTTATTCTATATTTAAGAAATAAAAAGCATTTCAATAATATAGTAGAAGAGATAAAAAGGTGATTGCATAAAAAATTGCAAATCTATCATTGTTCTTAAATATTCATTAAAGGTGTCATGTAACTTTCTTTTAATTTTCTTTTTTATTTCCTCCCCCATCTAAGAGCTGTCTTCCCATGCAAATATGCACACAAATAATCATTCTATCAGTACTTCAGTTACTCAAAGAGAGCTGCTATAAATATTTTAGAACATATAGGCTATTTTCCTGTATTCCTAATGTTTTTTTTTGAAATGCACTTAGTAGTAGTATTGCTGGATCAAAGGGTATAGGCAGTTTAGTAACTCTTTGGACATAATTCCAAATTGCATTTTCATCTTTAATTTTTAGAATTTACTCTTTAGTGTCTAATTGAGGATTTTTAGTTTGTTCCATTTCTAGTTTTTCTTTAAATTGTTTGATCAACTGAATTTATTGATCTGCTGTTTCCTATATTAATAACTACCCTAGATATTGTGCATGTATTATTGTATTGATTCAATGTATTTTCCATCCCACTGATTACCATAGCCAATTCATCAAGCATATAATTTTTATATGAATTATTGCTCTCTTTAATCAATCATGAGTGTCACATTGACTATAGCAACCTGGGATTTGTTGCAATCATCTTCATGGCATTTTCAATGAAGAAAATCATTACTGGAGGCTCTTCAACTCTGTGTATGTGTGTGTGTGTGTGTGTGTGTGTGTGTGTGTGTGCCTGTCTGTCTGTCTGTCTCTCTGTCTCTGTCTCTGTCTCTGTCTCTCTGTCTCTCTCTATCTATCTATCTCCTCTCCTGTCTCTATGTGTGTGTGTGTGTGTGTGTGTGTGTGTGTGTGTGTGTGTATCATGAACCCCTTTAACATTTTGGTTAAGACAATGATCTCTTCTTAGAATGATATCCAAGCAACAAAATAACATAAAAATAGCAAGCAAAAACCCCAGAATCTCTCTCTAATGGGGGCCATATATAAATATTTAGGCAAATACAAACTACATACAGAGTATATTAAAATATTCTGAAAGGAATAAGCATTAGCAACATGCTAGATAAAGAAATTATTTCCTATTTATTCTGTGTATACAAGAGCTTCTTTGGACATATTTATTTGCTTGTCATTGTTCCTATCAGTGTGAACTTATTAAAAATGAGGGTTTTTGTCTCTTTTTGCCTCATTACTTAGTACAATGCCTGATATATAATAGATATTTATTAACCAATTCGGGTAAAGTAATGGATCTATCAAAGTACTTAAGAAGTTGCATGATGTGCAGAGGTCTCCTTCTTTCACACATAAAGTCCATTTCCCACATATGTAAAAATGTTCATAGTAGCCCTTTTTGTAGTGGCAAGCAAGTGGAAACTGAGTGGATGCCTATTAGTTGAAAAGTGGCTGAATAAATTATGGTATATGAATGTTATCGAATGTTATTGTTATATAAGAAAAAATCAGCAGGATGATTTCAGAAAATCCTGGAGACTTACATGAACTAATGCTAAGTAAAGAGAACTTTGTACAGAGCAACAACAAAATTATATGATGATCAATTCTGATGGACATTGATATTTTCAATAATGAGGTGCTTCAGACCAATCCTAATATATTTGTGATGGAGAGAGCCATATGCATCTAGAAAAAGAACTGTGGGGACTGAATATAGATCACAACATAGCATTTTCACTTTTTATGTTATTGTTGTTTTTGCTTGCTTTTTGTTTTCTTTCTCTTTCTTTCTCCTTTTTTGATCTGATTTTTCTTGTACAACATGAAAAATGTGGAAATAGGTATAGAAGGATTGCACATATTTAACATATGTTAAACATATTAATCATATGTTTAACATATGATTACTTGCAGTGTAGGGGAAGGGGTAAAGGAAGGGGGGAGAAAAATTTGGGACTTAAAGTTTTATAAGAGTGAATGTTAAAAACTATCTTTGCATATAATTTGAAAATAAAAAGCAAAACAGTTACATATATTTGTTTGGATATTTTGTTTTTCATTTTCAGTATGCTTTTGCACATATCATCCTATTTTAAAGTTACTTTAGAGATGCCTATGTCAAACATACCATAAATATATTGTATACTTTCTTCTCTCTTCTTATAAAAATCCATTTGTTTTCAGCTTGGGCATTAATTAATCCAATTACTTGATCCCAACCATTGCAGTAAATGGAACAGATGAAGAGATGAAGGGTCTTATTTATTCCTATGTAAATTTCATTTAAAAAATTCTATCAAATGTCTCTTTTTCAGATTTTTTTATAACTATTAATGTAGCCTAGCTTTGCTCTAACACCACTTAAAAAGTTCAGAGGGTCCATTCAATGGTGTATATTAAAATATCACAAAAATAAAAATTAAATAAACAATTATTAAATTATCACATATATTAAAATATCACAAAAATAAAAATCAAATTAAATAAACAAAAACAAATTTTAACATTATCTTTCTTGTATGTCCATCCATTAGTGCTGTCAATTTTTCCTTTTTTTGCAGAAACATATGACAGAAAAAGTAGAAAGAGAGCTAGCTTGATTTCAAAAGTCAAAGAGTCTCAAAAAGATTAAGTAACTCCAAAGTGAGATTTTCATTGCCAGAATGTTGCAAATAAAATGTAGACAAATTAACAAAGAGAAAAGGAAAAGTCCTTTGATTTTTAGCATAACATCAAGGATGATGTATTTTCTGAAAGCCACCCAAGTATAACTATTTATTTGAAGTAAAGTAATCAAGATTAATGTCAGCAGTTATGACACACACTGTTTGCTAAAGAACACATAGAACAATTGCTCAGGGCAAGCTTCATTAAGAAATCAGATAAAATTAGTAAAAATGATTATATTTCAAAACTCAGCAGCAGCTGAAATTGCCATCCAGGAGCTTCCAATTAACAAAATTGGTCTTGTTCACAATCAGCTATTGTAATCTCATTAGCTTATTATATTTTAATCATTGTGATATCAGCACAAGAAAACTTACTTTATTTTGCCCTAGTGGAGTTTGGCCAAATTGGATGTGTGGGCATAAGGAAAATGAGACACATGGACTTCTGGGAGCTTCATCAGACACTCTTTTCTTCCAGGTTATCTTCATTATATATCTACTGGACATGGAACCCTCCATACTCCCCTAATATTAGGGAAGAGGAGGAAGAAATAGCGATAGAGACTGACAGTAGAAACATGGGGAAACCTTCAGGCATATAGAGACACAGAGAGAACGACAGAAAAAGACAGAAAAAGAGATAGGAAGAGGTAAAGAGAGGAAGAGACAGTCAGAGAAGGAGGGAGAGAAACAAAGAGATACAGAAAGAAAACAGAGACAGACACAGAGATGAAGAGACACAGAGAGACAGAGACAGAGACAGAATGACAGAGAGAAACAGGAGACAGAAAGCACTTTCTCTGGTATATTGCATTGTTTCAAAAACACATTCTGGATATATCAGTTCTAGAAACACTTTTTTTTTGTTTGTTTCTTTGCTGGTTGTAATCTGCACATACCACAATACTGCTGTTTCATTCAGAGTGAGTACTGCTCCGAAAAGATTACATTCTATTGATGGGAACTGGGGTGTAGCATATCCCTCTACAGAAAGCAATAGCTTGCCCTATATTCTGAAGAAAAGAAAATTGTAGTTTTTGAACTGCCACTTTCATGTACACCAGGGATGTTTCTGTGGCTAAAGCCATAATGGGATTTCCCTAAATGATAGCAGAAGTACAAATATTCTAACTGAGTCCTTTGCTAAACTCTCTTTATTCACCAGCAAGCACTGATACTGTATTTTGCTTCCATTAAAAAAAAGAATAATTTTTAATTTTCCTTTCCCCTTATAGTACTTCTTGTAAAAATTTCAATAATGATTAATTGTGTTCTGCTTGGCCAGTCTGCATATCAAAACAAAAGAGGAACTGAGCCAATATGCATTCAAATTCCTTTACTTGGTAGGACATCACACAACCAGAAAGATAAAAAGGGGAAATTTTTAAAACTTTGTAGATTGGGAAACTCAGAATTCCTTATAATGTTCTTTAAGCATGCCCTGTTTGGTTGAATGGGTCACATTAAATCAACATTTTGAAGTTGAATAGTTATTGTTGGGGGCAGAGGGCAGAGCTTTATAGCAATGATACTTTGTAGTGAAAACTATCTTTAAAACATCTACTCAGATTCTGATACTTTGTTATTAGAAAATATATAATAAGGCAAATGGATCTTATAATGTCTAAGACAAAAGATTAAATAAACTTAGAAGTCCAAAAATTGAAATCAGATAAAACCTTCTATGGCTGTCATATTACCAAATCTAAGCACTTAATGACAAATGTTCATTATTATTTAAACTACTCAAATTTAGATGTTTGATATAAAGTAGAGAAGAGTGCAACTGACTCCTGAAAAATGTCTTCTATTCACTCTATGAAAGGACTTAATGAAAGTGAATTGGCTTACCTGTTTCATTCTTGCCCTCCGCTGAGGAAAAAGTATAGATATTGACACAGATATAAAAGTATGTGTATATAAAAATATATGTACACATATATATGTACATGTAAAAAATATTCTTAAAAGATGGAAACAAAATATAAACAAAATA
>JAJPUD010005301.1:132926-163091 GCA_023553655.1 Myrmecobius fasciatus
TACTACTACTACTACTACTACTACTACTACTACTACTACTACTACTAAAAAGACCTGGGTTTTAGGCTTACTCCCTTCAGCTGTGGGTATTGGGACAACTCACCCAAACTTACTTAACTTTGTTTTCTCCACCTGTATCACAGGTAAAATGGAGACACCAATTCAAAACTGCTTTGTGGCATTGTTATTAGGTTGATATATGAGATCAAAGGATCATTGATTGATTTATAGTGGGAAATGATTAGAGAGCTAACTATTCTCTCCTCCATTCCTCCATTCTTTTCAGATGAGGGAATAGAAACCCAAAGAGATAATTTGATCTGACCAATGTGATTTGAATAGTTAACTAAAAAAAAAATGAGATTTGAACTTAGGTATAGTCCTTTTGCTCCAATGCCAAGACTTTTCAATACACATAGTAAAAATGTGCTATAAAACACAATGCAAGTATCAATTGATATGATGTCATTGTTCTTTTTTCAGGCAGCTTTGTCCTCTTTTTTCTTCAATTCTTGGGTTAGTACTATGCCATTTCTAATCTACTGTATTAGTTAGATGAAGTTTTATACGTTTGAATGGCATGAAAATGAATCACCTCTAAACAAGAACTGAATGGGCATTTTATTTTTAAAAAGTGTATTATCATACATTGGCTTTGTGAAATCTATTTAGAAGATTCTGAAAAGCTAAGCTTTTCAGGTAAGTGACCTCTTTATAAGTGGTATATGCTTTAACTGGATAATGCTTAAATTCTTCACTACATTCTATATGCATAGAGTCAAATTATGTTTAAAAGAGCTTTTCACAATAAATCCTTATAAGGAGTATGCAGTGCATCAAAACATAATGAGTATTTAATATGATGATCAATAACTAAACATAAGGAATGCAATTTAGATGTAGTTCATACAACCTGGGATTTAGTGATCAATTTTACTTAGATCTAAATTTCCTACAATCCCCCTTTTTACATTTAAGCATCTCAATTATTTTATTATGCTGTATTAGCTAAACCACCCATTCTCATCAGCTGTATTTAGCAACTCATGTTGAAACAAAAAAGAAATGTCAGGAAAGAAAATCAAGAATTTGCCTTGAATTAAAATATAGAAACTTTAAGGAATTCGTTTGCATTGTTCTAAGTGTAGGTTTAGTTACCATAGAAATGGCATGAGAATAAGAAGAACTGGTATCTCATTGTAATCTGGAAGTATTAGAGGTGGGGTTATTAATTGTGTTCCGGGGGGGGGCGGGGGTGGAGAAAGCCATTTGCATTAGTTTCCAGAACTCTCAGTTTTGATTCCTTCTGGTCTATGCAACTGGCTTTATGATTGAGTAAAATATAGAGCCAGAGGAGTATATTTATTCCAATAATGGAGAGATCATTCAGAACAAGGAGCAAAATCAGAGAAACTAATTCTCCTTCTATGTATTTTCCATCTATCATGGAGATAGAGATATTAAAATGATTTGATGATAAATAACAGTTGGACTAAGTAACAAAGACACTTCCTAAAATGTCAAGTGTTTTGGGGTGGAACAATACTGCAAGAGTTCAGATTATTTGGAAATACTTATTGATGGGATCTGGTACATGGGGAGTTATTAATATTTACTATAAATGGCTGCCCTTTCTTTGATTTTCTTTGGATATGTTTGTTCAGGTGAACCCAATATTAGTTCAAGGTGTTCCTCCAATGAATATGATGAAATTTTAGAAAATGGAATTTTATTTGGAGGCATTTGAGGAATGTCTCCCCATGATGGAGTTGGGTATATTCAGTGGAGCCATACTGATGAAATATATGGGACTCTGGATGATTAGTTGATTGACACTCAGGAGGTGAGACATTTGTTGAAGCATCTGCTATTCTTCATGGTATTTAAAGCGAGTCAAATGAACCAAATCTCCCAGTCTACTTTATTGACAAATGATGATATTTATTGTTGTGTGACATCACTTAAACTATTTTCCTATGAATGTATCAAACTCAAAGTTGGAAAAAAGAGTTCATTTTCTAATTTAATTTTCACCTAACTAATATAATTCCTGTAATCTCAAAATCCCATATACCCTCAAAAACTTTCCTCAGGTGCTTTAGAAAATTTTGAAGATGCTTTTCTCTTTTCTTTCTCTTTTGGCAATTCTGTACTGAGGACTAGAACATCTTTAGTTTGCTGAAGTACTGAATTCATGTGAACTTTCTTCAGTTTTAGTATTTCCCCCTTCCAATATAACCCTGTTAATTTAGCAAGAAACTAAATAAATGTTTAACTCCAAGATAAAAGACTATTTGGGGGCTTTGATTTGGCTTTGGGAGATTGGTACTGAAATGAGAATTTCATTTCAAAGACCTTTCCCTTTCCCTTTCCTAGGCATATTTGTAATCTTTTGATGGTGCCAGAGTCTACCAAAGGGTCTAAAACTATAAGTTCTTGCTGTTGTTATTTTTGGGGGACAACTTGATGATCTCTTTCTGTGTGTCTTCTATCACTTCATCTCTGTGGTTTTCTTCAGGAAAAAAGAAATAACAATCTTGCTGTCGGCACAAAAACACTACTCCAGGCTTCCAATTTTGGGGATACTGTGATTCCATTCCCTAGTTAAGCACCCTCAATATCAATACTTAATGGTATTCTCTAAGCCCAGTCAGTGAAGAAAATAGGGTTGTTATCTATCAAAGCACATTTTAGTTTCTGACAAGTAAAAAGCAGCATGGGGAATGCAGTAAGGCAGAAATGAAAGCCTAAAAGAAAACTCATATAACATCTGGTGTCATTTATCCCCTGTTGGCCTTTCATAGTGTGATATGATGAGCTTGTTCTGATTTAAGATCAGATGATTTGGTTGGGAAAAAAAATGGGGGAGGGGATTTATATGCAGCCAGGCTGGCAGCAAATTGAAATACAAAAATCTCCTGAAATAATTGGAAACACGACAGATTTTCCTTAACTGATGCCAGTGGCATCTTAGTTTTTCCATCTCTCTCAGCTGAATTTGTTAAGTGCATTATCTTATTGGTTTTAAAGTTTTCATCTCACTTATTTGCAGGGGGAATGTGAACAAATCGGTCATGATGGATTGCCTAATTTTCTGGGCTGAATAAACCAGTTTTATAAGATTGTTGATTCCTTTGTTATTAGTTAGCAGAAGCATTTATCAATTTTCTTATACACGTATATGCTACCACTACTACCAGAAGAAAAGAAAAATGTTAACTAATAATTGTATTTTAAAACTTTCATTAGGATTAGCACAGAATAGTTAGTATTAACTAGAAAATGATAACCAAGAGGTTTGGAAAGGCTTTAAAAAATAAGTTATCCTTTGCTTTCTCTATTTTCAGTCCAAACATAAAAATCAGTAAGAGGTAAGGCTGTCATCAGAATAGCAATTACTATATAAGAAATCATCTTTGATCAAAGGATGAAGAAAGAGAAAGAGAAAGATCATTTCCGAACTAGAAAATATAAAGCCTCTATAATCTGTTGCTAATTTCTTACAGCTTCATTTACAAGACAAGGAAGATAGGAGAAACAGAATACTGTAGAAGCAGGTTTTTTAAATTAAAGGACTCATTTAAGGTTCTTGGGGGGGGGGAGATTGGGTACACATAATTAACAAGGCCAATAGTTTTTATTTGTTAATCAGAACTCTTTTGAAATTCTGGTTTGATGGATGTTAAATGTAACAATGTTTAACTAAAAGCACTTCTCCTAAATATTCTCAACAATTCTATTTATTTATCATTTTAAAAATTTATATTTGCTTGGATAAGAGCCCCAGACATTTTTAATCTTCATTTCTCAATTTAGCTATATAACCATAAAGTTAAAAGATGATGACAATTTTAAAACAATGACTTACATGAGTAACTTGGCACTGAATTAAGAATAATTACCTCATAAATTCAGGTATCATTTTTGATGGATGAAATATTCATGTATTTTATTTTTCTCTCTCTTTTTCATCTTCTAATTCTGTAACTCTCTCCTAGGTTACAGAGAAAGCATCCCAGTGAATAAGAACCCTTTCCTGTGATACCCAAAAGTGAGAAGAGTTACTGCGGAATAGAAAAAGAGAGAGAAAAAGAGAAAGAAAGAGACAGAGAAAGTCAGAGACAAAGACAGAGACAAAGAGAGACACACAGAGAAAAACAGAGACACAGAGAGAGAGGGAGGGAGAGAGAGAGACAGAGGAGTTAAAAACTTTTATGCAAGTAGATTTTACTGTGAAATGTTATCTTTTGTTAGTTCAAAGGTTCTCAAAGATATAAATTCTTCACAACTGCCCTGAGGTGCTAGGGATGTAAATTGAATACTTTACAATTTGTAGACTGTTCCTACAGTAATGTGTATCTCCTCTGTGAGTGAGTGTTTGGGGATTTTTCAATTACTGGAGTCTGAAAATGCGGAGATTCTTTAGGGCAGAAAAAGCTTCTCAAAGTTGAGTCGCTGATGTTCAAATTAGCTGCCAAAAGCACTATAATGATCTGTGTTCCAGATTTTGCAAAACAGGAAAAAAATGGCCCATTTTTGTCAGGAGAAAATAACCTTTTCTAACCAAAATCATGAGTGACTAAGGGAGAAGTTATGTGAGAGGGTTAAAAGTGAAATAGATTGTAATTTACTCCATACAATAGGTCAATATTATTTCTGGAAGAATAAAATAAGCTTTTTTAGATTTTTTCTCCCCCACTGGAAGGTAGTCTCCATGTGGCCAAAGACCTAGATTTCAGAACTTTTAAAGCACAATACATTATGGTGGAGTGGGGGGGAATTAAAAGGTAAAGGATGATAAAATGTTATATATGCTTTCAAATCTAGGTATATTCCATAATTACATATAGAATGTATGGCTTCCTTGTTCTTCCCCCAAATAAGACACTTCTTCTTTCAGCTCTAGGAATTCTCTGGCTGTTCTTCATGCCAGGAATGTTTTCTCTTCTCATCTTTGCCTCCTGGATCCCTTTGGCTTCCTTTCTGTCCCAGCTAAACCCTCACCATCTACTGGAAGACTTTTTTAATCCCTGATAATTCCAGTGCCTTATTTTTCTTCATTATTTTCTACTTATTTTATATGTAACATTTTGTTCATTTTTTGTATGCTGTTTTCTCCACTGGACTGTAATTTCTTGGGGGGGGGATCAGGAATTGTCTTTTACCTTTTCTTTTTTAAATCTCCTTTTTCATTTCACAATACTTGGCATACAGTAGATATTTAAAAATGCTTATTTGACTGACCAACTAATAGTCAGCCCTTCATAATGGCAGGTAATAATAACAAATGATACAAATCTACAAATGATTTCCAGTAAAAATTTACGTAGTGCTTTCAGTCTCATACATGAATCTTCCTCCACTATTGACAGGAAGCAGGATCTTGACTTTCATCTCTTTTAAGCTTAAGTTCTAATTTTCAGCAAAAGGTCGTAGGACAATGGAGTTCTGTACAGACAATAAAATGAATAACTGCATTATATAGAGGAAAAAAACACTGAATTTGAATTATAAGGGTTAGACTTAAGTCTGGGATCAAATTTTTACTGAACATGGTACTATAACCAAGTCTTGACCTATTTTCTTAAGCCAATTGTGTCATTAACTTTCAGCTTGACTTTTCTTTTTAGGGTCTCAAATCCCTTATCTGTCCAAAAAGAATACTTATTCTATCTCCCTCACAGGGCTTTTGTAAGACTACTCCTGTGAACATAGTAAAGCACCATATAAAATAGACTATTCCTCTGAAAATTGGAGTAAAAACCCTCAGTTAATTCATAGATCTCTTCTAGTTTTATGCATTCCTCCACCCTCTTTTGTATCTAAACTTTCCTTCTACAAAAGGTACCTTCTCTTTCTTTTCTTTCCTTCTCTTAATTTTCTAAATTCTGGTTTCTGACATCATCATTCAAAAGAAATTATTATCTCTTAATTATCAATTTTAGTGCTATTTTTCCAGTGCTCACTCCTTTTTACCTCTCTAAAGCTTTTCACATGCTTGATCACTTTCTTGACACTGTGTTTTTATGAGATTATTCTCTTCTGGTTGTCCTTCAAACCATGTGATCACTTGAAAGTTTCCTTTGTTAGATCTTCATCTGGTTCATATTTGCTAAGGTGAATATCCCAGAGAATTCTGATTTGACCTTTCTTCTTTTTTGTCCACTATACAATTTCACTTGGAAATCTTATCATGACCCAAGGATTCAATTATCATTTCTAAACAGATGATTTTCAAATCTACCTATTTTGCCCTCTCCTCAGGAACTCCAATTCTCTCATTTCTAACCACCTACTAAGCATCTCAAACTTGATGTTCAATCCAAAATCAGCATGTTCAAAACTGAACTCATTATTTTTTCCCCTAAATCATTTCTTCTATATAACTTTTCTGTTGATGAGGAAAGTACCAACATACTCTCAATTACACAGAATCATAATATGTCTTTCTTTCTTATACATCTTATCTAATCTGTTACCAAGGAGTTTTGATTTTTTCCTTCATAATGTACTGCAAATATGATCCTCTTTGTCTTCTGACACTGCCATCATAGTAGTATAAGTTCTCATCATTTATTTAGACTATTGTAATAGACTCTTTGTCACAAGTCTCTCCCCACTTCAGCCCATATTCTACTCAGCTTTCAAACTGTACGATTTATAAAGTGCAGATTTAATCATATTACCCTTCTATTTAAAAAATTCTATTACCTCTCTATCAGTTTCAGGATCAAATATAAAATCCTTTCTTATTCAAATTCTTTATAATCTGCTCTTTCCCTTACAGTTCCTCACAGAAGACACATCATCTCCTGACTTCCAACATTTTTTTCACTTGCTATTTCCCATTCCTAGAATTGTCTCCTTCCTCATTTTTGTCTCTTGGCTTCCATGAAGTCACACCTAAGATCTCAGATTTTAGGAAAGACAGGAAGTCTTTGCTAGTTCCTCTTAATTCCAGTGCCCTCCCTATCTTAATTGTTTCAAATTTACCTTCTATTTACTTTGTTTTTATCTTTTTGTTAACATGTTACCTCCTCCATTAGATTGTGAGTTCCTGGAAAATAGGTAGTGTTTTTTTATTGTTTTTGTTTGTTTCTTTGTATTTATAATCCTCAATAAACAGAATAGTGCTTAGCACTTAGTAGATGCCTAGTGACTGATAGTGATAGGGAAGGAGACTATACTAAAGTTTTGTTGATTTGAAATAATTTGAGGAAAATTGATAAAGTATTTAAAAAATAATTCAGTGTTAATTGCTTCAAGAATATGCAGTAACTTGAATCAATATTTTTTAAAAAAGTGTTTGCACATTCATGTCCTTCTTTAATGAATAAAGAAGTTATATTAGTGAATAGATAAGAATGATTTGTAATTACAATATCAATCATTTTATATGCAAAACTGCTATTACTGTATTTTTAAAGTTTGTTCTCTTAGAGCCTATCAGCCTAAGTAGGTCAAATATTCCCCTTGCAATTTTATTTATAGTATTAATTTGCTCTTTTTTTTCAAATAGTGCAAGCTATATCTGAATTAAATTAAATTTCAATTGATAGAACATGCTTTAAATTAATATAAATATCCCTATGCGTATGAAAAATGCATGCTTACTGGGCTGCTTGGGTTTTATCCAACCAGTGAGAAAGGAGTAGAGTAAAACCTCAATTAACAAAAATCTAGATATAAGAAGCATTCAATTAACAAGAGTTTTCTCTGTGCTTAACTTTTAGGGGAAAAATGGAAAATCACAAGATAAAAGCTGATATTCAAAACAAAACAATAACAACAACATACAAACTATGTATATTTGTATGTATATGTTTGTGCTTGTATGTGGATACATGTATTCACCCAGACTTTTAATACCTTTTAAATGACTATAGCACACAACAGGCTTATTTCTTCATTGTCCCTCAATATTCAATTGAATTAATTAATACTTGGGAAAGAAAAAGACAGCACTTGCCCTCAATCAGATTCCATCAAATCAAAGAGACAATAAGCCAACCTATGTATATATATATATATATATATATATATATATATAAAGATAAATGGGGGGAAAAATTAACAGAGGGAAGGCTCTAGAATTAAGAGGCTTGGTAAAGGCTCCCTATAGGAGGTAATATTTTAGCTTGGGCTTAAAGGAAGAAGCCAGGGATGTCAGAAGTTGGCATGTTGGAAGGAAAGCATTTCTGAGATGGGAACAGTCAGAAAGAATATACAGAATAAAGGGATGGAGTATCTTTTTCATGAAACATCCCCATGGATCACAGAGTAACAAAATTGAAAGAGGGCTTCAGAGATCAATTGGCCCAGTTACCTTATTTTACAGATGAGGGAAAAAAATGAGTTCTAGAGCAATGAAGCAATTTGCTTAAAGTTGTAGAACAAGTTAGAAACATATAAAGAAACCTATAGTTTAGGTGTCCTGACTTTCAGGCTAATGCTTATATGTACAATTTCTGATGTATTAGTTGACTGTGTTACAAAAGTTTCTTCTGGAGTGTTTTGTTTTTTTTGTTTTTTTTGAACGTAGAAAACATTTCCCTGTAAAATGTACTGTGTTGCGTAGCAGTTAGATTTTCTGGTAATTCTTAAATATCCTATTTAACCTATAATGTACTTTAAGAATAGTATCATAATAATAGGAGTAGAGAATCTACCATCTAATGTAGCAACATTATCCTCAACATTTGAATGGATTCATGATATACTGATACAAATCAAAATTCATCTATTTTTTTCATTCTCTAATTCTTGTCCATGTAGTGCCATAAATGCTTCTGCATGCAACATGCCAGAATCTTTCCTCAAAGCCTAATTTTTTTTTTCCCTTATTTTGGATACCATCAGCTAATCCATCTGTTATTCTACCCTCTGGCTAAATGACTGGCCCACCTTCTTTTACAAGAAGTCTCATCTAAATTATCATCAAGTCTATGTGAGTTGTTGTTTGTTAGTAAACATTTAACAACTAGTTCTATGGGGGGAAATGTACTGGCATACTTGTAAACAAAATTTTCATTAATGTTTTCTCTATAACTTGCTTATGTCTCTACAATCAGCAAATCCAAATTTCAATTCCCTGATTCGCAATTTGCAATTTAATATTTGGCACTGCTGACTCAAATTGAACCAGCTTTTTCCAAACCCTGGAATTGTTATAGTCCTGGGCAATTATAACCTGGGATTATGGTTAAAAGGGCTGACTGAGCTGTTTTCCTGCCAATGACAGATTACCTATCAGCAGTACTCATGTACATATTAGGAAAAAAAAAAGGCTTGTAGAGACATCCAAAAAGACAATACTGGAGGTATTCAATGTAGATATGTTCAGTATAGAACTGTGAAGTAAAAGAACCAAGCAGAATAGAAATAAGTAGCTTTCCATCTTGCATCAACTCAAGACACTGATGGCTCTGTAACTTTAGAGGTGAACATTGCTAAAGGTATGTGTGTGCTGTGTATATATATATATTCCCAACACATGTACCTCATGGTTTATATTCCCTCACAATGTTTCTTTGTTGTTATTGTTGCTGTTTTGTTTTGTTTTTGGTTTTTGTATTTTTACATGTTGCATCTTCCTACTGGGATGTAAACACTTGTAGGAGAGCATACTCCTATGGGCATAGGTGATAAAGATATACAATTATTAGACTCATGAGCTATGATTTTGAAAAGGGGCTGTGCCATACTCACAGTATTTTCCAAAACTGGGATAGTGTTCAAGGGTCTCATATGTGGAAGACAAAAGACAGAGATTGGGGTGGACTTTTGGTTGTTATAATGACATGAATTTTTAAAAAGTCAACATTTGGAGAAAACTGTGGTCAAATATCAAATATAATGGTTATGCTAGTAAAGTATGTTATATAATATAAAGTATAATTCTACATTATTAATAATATAATGTTTTAATAACAAGTATATTCTTAGTGTATACTTATATATTTCACATATACTTGTGTGAATCTATACAAACATACATATATGTGTTCATATTTTAAGCGTGCTTATATTTCTAAATATATATTTGTATATGTAAACCAAATCACAAATATATGTATATATAATAAGAAATAAAGAATCATATATATTATATACATGTAATATGCATATATACAATGCACATATACATACATACATATATTCATACATAATATCCAGATTTGTGATTTTATGTTTATTTATATATTGAATTTTTGGTAAGGGAATTTTCTCTACCAATGCATATTGATATTTTTTTTCCAATGCATAGTCTTAGTAGATTTCCTAGGGCCTTGAAAGGTTAAATGAGTTGCCCTTATGCACACAGCTAGTACATGTCAAAGAATAGTTTTTAATTGTTCAAAAATTGCCAACATGGCAAGAGATGGTATCCAGTGGAGTATTTCCAAATTCTATTCTGAAATTCTGTGTTGTTTAGCATCTTTATCAATGACTTTACTAAAGGCATTTTACAAAGGCTTACAAAATCATCCACTGACATAAAACTGAGAGGAAGAGCTAGCATGCTGGATGACTGAGCCAAAGTCCCAAAAGAATCTTGAGAGGTATGAGCAGTGGCCTGTATCTAATAAGATTAAGTTCAACAGGGATCAATGTAAAGTCTTTCCCTTAAGTGCAAAATATGTCAACTTCACCTATATAAGATAGGAATCCACAAATACCAGTTCTAAATGAGATCTGGGTATCTTAGTGGACTACAAGATCAATGGAAGTCCGTATTATGATATGAAAGCTTCAAAAGTGAATGGAATCTTGAACTGCATTAAGAGAAGTAGAATTCCAGAATGATCGTGATCCCATTGCACTTTGCACTCATTGCACTTTATCTTAAGAAGCTTGTTCAATTCTGGGCACCATGGGTTTACAAAAAAACCTGGATAACCTGGAGAGTATCCAGAAGATGGTGATAAGAATGCTGAAGCTCCTTGTGTCTATGGCATATTAGGGTAGATTAAAGTAGCTGGGCATGTGTAGCCTGGAGAAAAGAAGTGTGTGCTTGAAGAGCTGTCATGTGGAAGAGAGATTAGGGTTGATTTGTTTGGCTCCAGAAAGTAGAGCCAAAAAAAAAATGGTGTAAAGTTGCATAGAATTAAATATAGTTTGATGTCAGAAAACACATTTCTAATAATTACTTCCATCTAAAAGAAGAAAACTTCTTTGAAAACTGATGGGTTCCCCCTCCTTGGAGATCTTCTTTAAGCAGAGATTGAATATTTACTCGGTGCATATATTACAATGCTGAATTTTGGGTGCATGGGTTAGATTAGATGATTGCTGAGGTTCGTTGTACTCTTAAAATTCTATATCTTGTAGGAAGTGAGACTTGAATATAAATATTCCTGACTCCAAAGCAAGCCTTCTAGTCACTGTACAATCCTGCCTCTACATGTCATGTTACCAAAGTTAAAAGAAATATACTTCTTTCTATTAGTAATTGTTCACATTTTTATATTATATTTTATAGGGTTATTTGGGTGTCTTTTGTATCAAAAAAAAGTCTGCATCTATCTATCTAGCTAGTTATCTACCTACCTATATAGTTATGATCTATATAATGAAAGAAAAAAATAAAAATTCTTTCTTTTCCTTCTGTTTCCACTCAAGACTTTAAATCCTCTCACTAATATTCTATCTTAAACTATCTTTAGAATAATGTAAGAAGTTAGAATAGTGTTTATTACAGAAGAAACAATCATAGGCAATTTTAAGGTCTATGGTTGGAAGGAGCAGAAAATGGAAGATAGAAAAAAATTAAACAAAGTGTAGTTGCTGGTGGGAGAAAGTGAAGTTTCTATAGTTCCTTTGATTGCCCTCCAGAGTCAGTCATCTCATTGGTCTTTTACAACTTGAGTTTAAATCAGTCCAGCACTGACTGAACTATATGACAAAAAATAATATTCATTATTGTGATCTTGAAATATTGCACTATTTTAATAATTAAAAACTGTTTCAATTACCTCATTCATTAGTGGAGCAATATGGACTAATACATTTTAGGAATATTTTCAACAAAATTTTTCAACAAAATTCCATGCAATAAAAATATTTCATTCCTTACACAGTTAGGGTTAATTAAGATTTGACTTAATGGACCCTACTTTTCATGATACCATAACTCTTAAAAACTTTAGGTTCTCTCTAAAATTTTGCATCTTCAGAGGTTCTCAGTGAAATCTCGTAACTCCAGAAAAGGAAGAAATACATTTTCCCCCCATTAGGATAAACCACAATGAGCCTATTTTCCCCTTCTTTGCATTCTTGACCACAAAGCAGGTATCATCATTTTGCACTGATATCCTTATACCATAGAAAAGTTCACATAGAAAGGATTGCAAATGATCGTTGTGTTATCATTCAAAAACTCTTAATTTTGTGGAGACATTTATCACTTCATATTTTTGTTGATGTTGAAAGTATTCCCCAGTTCTTCAAAACATTTGCTACTTAAACAAATTCTTGGAAATGTGTCCTTGACTATTACCTCAATATCATACTTAATTATATAATTGCCTTCCTTCATTTTGTCTGCATTTGTACTGACCAGTAGGTGTTTGTACAAAGAGAGAGAATCATTCTTTTAGTCATTCATTAATAAAGCAGTTTTACAAGGGGATATTTAAGTTTTTATCCCCTGGCTGATGACTGACAAAGAGGACAGAGCTGGATCGAAATAGACATGGCAGCATCTGCAAAGAACTATCAATTCACCCTACTGCACTTTCTTGACCACACAAAATGAGGGTTAGTTGGAGTGATTGTTACTTATTTCCCAAAATTAAAGGGCAATAATTTCCTGATATTCTTTCAGCATCTAGAAAAAACTAATATCTTGGGTAGATGTATGGATCAGGCTTGTCCTCCATGCCCTATTTCAAAGTCTTCTAATCATTGTGTGTACTGTCATAGCACTCTTTTGCATTTCCAAAGGCCTACTGTCACTGGGATTATCAGGAATTAGGCTTTTCTTAGAAATTTCACCAATAGGTTTGTTCTGGCAATGTAAATATTTAACACAGTCTCTCTTCCACCCCCTTTTTTTAAACAGTATTTTATGTTTTCCTAATATCAGGTAAATACAATTTTAATTTCAATTTTTTAATAAAATTTTAAGTTCCAAGTTTCCCTCTTTCTCCTTACTTCTACCTCCCTAAGATGGTATGCAATTTCATGTACGTTATATATGTGCAATCATGTAAGAAATATTTCTATTTTATTCATGTGAAAAAAGAAACAATCAAAGGAAAAAGGAACATGAAGAAAATAAAGACAGTGGAATTAGTATGCTTTCATCTGCATTCAGACTCAATTACATTGTTCCTCTGGTATAGATGACTCCATCATGAGTCTTTTGGAATTATCTTATATCATTGAATTGCTAAGTCAATCATAGTTTATCACTGCACAGTATTAACAAGATAAAAAAAAATAAAGTTTATTTAGTCTGAGTAAAAAAACATTCAATAGAGATATTCAGATAGGACATAACATCAATTCAACTGAGAATAACTTCCTGGTATTAGACATACTATTGGTCCATGGGAAGAAGCCTCTAATTAACAGGAGTTCATAACTGCCATTGTCTTTATTTACTACTTCACTTTTGACTTTTCCTTAATCTATGAAGTCTAAAAGTCATTCGCTGAACCACAGACATTTGGGTCTAACTCCAAGGAAATTGCCATTGATCTCAACTTTGGTTAATGGTAAGGATGATAACCTATCTCATCTATTTTAAAACAGTGAGGAAATGGTACAAGTCATGTGTGCAGCCCAGAAAACTGACCTCAATGAGATGTCAAAAATTTCCTTGAACTCCAGAGAAATTTCTCTTCATTGGGAGCCATTCTTGGCTTGGTATCTTGCAGTCTCTGCCTCCCTATGACAGGTCAGTATCCTGAGAATTTTTCCTCCCACAGGAATTAGTGTCTCAAGATGTCATATTTTTCTCAGTAGATAGAATTGCTTACAATCCAAACCTTTATTTACATATGTTTCCTTGACTTCTTCCTTCCTTTCTTTTTTTTCCCTAAATGAATCAATTTTGTCTGCTATAGCAAAGTCTGAATGGGAGAACAATTCTATGTATTTGTGCAAACATATGGTGGTCAAGACAAGCATAGTTGATGTGAGAAATTCATGAATGGTTGAATATTTATTGCAGAGTCAATGAATTAGCTTATTAGGAAGAAATTAGTTAGTCCCTTCCAGACATGAATACTCAAAATTTACCATAAGACTTCATTATACAGAACAGACTTCATTATAAAGCAAGTCTTTCTTGAATGCCAACCAAGGGAGTTTAGTTATTGAAGTATCAAAATACTTGGTTAACAATCAAGCTGTTGATAATCTGTTCCCTTTGTGCAGGTCCTCAAGATGCATAATAATGAAGTTAATAATGATAACAATGTGAATTAGATTGACTCTTTAGAATATTTCTCCTTATAACCTCTTTGCTGGTAGAGGAGGTCTAATTTACTAATTAGGAGGAAATACAGATTAGCTTGTACTCTGCTTATATCCCACTTAAAATATTCATTCTTACCAGGGTAGCTAAGTTGCACAGTGGTTAGAACAGCAGCCATGAAATCAGAAGGACCTGAGATCAAATCTGGTATCAGACATGTGACCCTAGGCAAGTCACTTAACCCCAACTGCCTTAAGAAAAATAAATAAATAACAACTATACTATTAGGTCACATGATCTTTTTGAACTGATTTACTAAGAGTTAGTTACATGTGGTACATCATGAGTACCTGTTCTATAAAATGAGTGTCCCAAAAAACATTTTGAGAAATCCTGGGTATATTTGTTCTTGACATATCTTATGTTTCTGTAAGGTGAGGATTTTTTTTTTTTGGTAAGTTTGAAAGAGGCATTAGAATTTGTTTTTAGTTTTGTCCTATACAAAAAAATCACAATGAAGATTAATGAAAAACATTTACATACTTCCAACTATCCGCTACTGGAAAATAAGTGATTTGGGGAATCTTGACTCTCTAAATCTTGGATTAATTGTAACATATTCCTTCATGAATTGATTTCTATATTTTCCATATCATTTGTGCTTTGTGAATGTAAATCAGAGGGTTGAGTATGAGATGGTAGCCATGTTGTTTGTGGCTATTTTCCATTTGCACTAAAAATAAGTTTTGACCAAGATTCTTACATATTATACTTATAAATTCTTGACATGTGATAATTGCAATTTCAGTTAGAGATCATGGTACTGTGGACAAGAGTTCCACATTAGGAGTCAGAAGAATTAAATTTCAATTCTAGTTCTGTTACCACTCTGTTACCAGTTGTTCTTGGGTCTCAGTTTCCCATCTGGGATATGAAGGGTATAGACCAAATAGTTTCTAAGATCCTATGAATCTATAATAGAAGTTTTAGCTGAGCACCTGTCACATAATAAGAACTTAACAAATGTTTATTGACTGACTGGTAAAAGGAAATAGTCACTGCATCTAAATCAACTTGAAATCTTTATTGTCCATATGATTAAAGACACTCTTATTACCCAGCTTCTGTTATTGAAGTACTTGGGAAGTAAGGGTGAACTAGATATATAGACTTTTCTTTACATATTCATATAAAATTTAACAGATTGGTCCATGATATGCAAAGGCTAAAATTTCATCTTACATAATATTATCATGATCACTTGCCAACTTGGATTACACAAAAATTTTGTGACTCATTTAAGAAGAAAAATTTCAGGAAAGGAAAAAAAAAAGGAATGTAATTCTCTACAGTCATCACATGAGGGCTCAAGGGCTTCCAAATGCAGGAGATCCATTTGAAAAAAATTTTTTCCCTCATCAGAATGCATGAGGTCAATATTCAAATTGCTAGCGCTATCCTTTACAGCCACACATTACATACTGACTTCATTAACCTATTAAACTCTTTAAAAGAAGGAAAGAAGAATGACTGTCATATAGCTACATGAAGAAGATGATGCCCAATAATTCATTTTACTTGGGCACCGGAATAGAACCCAGCACCAAATTTTTCACTTAAGATATCAATTATAGGACTTTATACAGTTGTTCTTCTCACATAAAAAATAAAGAAACAAAAAGCCCACAAAATTTTTTAAACCTTTTTTCCCCCTTCCCTTCACAATTGGGTCAAGAAGCAGGAGCGTGTTCAGTTTTGATAGTATTGTGTATGGCCAAATACTCTCAGAATTTTTTTTAATAATAGGTTGAGAGATTACTAAAGTGCTGAGCTGTCATGTTTCCTGAAAATGTCAGTGTTTCTCCTTGCAATTCTGTGACTACAAAGATGACATAAGCAGCCGTGTTGCTTGTGTTTCCTGGCAACCATCCCAATTCTTGGCTCTGGTTCCAGAGAAAAGCCAGTGGGTCCTAGTCACCCTGCACAGTTTCAGTGTAGCAAGCAGACAGAGGTTCAAATTTAATCTTGTTAGCACAATGAGGCAGTTTTCAAACATTGCCGCAAATCAAATCATCCCTAAGGACTCTGCAGGGGAGGGAAAGAGGAGGGGGTTGAAAGCAAGGAAGGATCCACATCAAAGATTATGGTATTCAAAAGGGCTCAAGCTTTTATTCCTTCCCCCCCTCCCCAATTTTTTTCAACATGGCTGTTGTCAGCAAGCTTATATTGTCATGTTCCATCTTCCATTCTCTCTCTCTATCTCTCTGTGTATGTATCTTTCTCCCTCCCTCCCTCCCTTTCTCCCTCCCCCTTTCTCCCCCTGTCCTCCTCTCTTTCTCTCATCTTTCTATTCTCTCTCTGTCTCTCTTTATCTGTTATTCTCTCTGTGTGTTTCTCTCTGTGTATGTGTGTTTCTCTCTGTGTGTGGTTATCTGTGTGTACGTGTATCTGTCTGTCTATCTCTCTTTCTCTTTTCCATTCCTCGGTCCTCAATCTTGTCTTCCTGCATCACTAGATGTTGCCACTGCCTCTTCTCTCATTTGCCCCTTCCCTCTTTGCCACCTCTGCACCAGACTTCCCAGTAAAGTCAGCAGTGGGCAATGACAGTGAAAGATCTCATCTATCTGTAAGGAAAGAAGCCGCTTTGATGGTTCCCTAGCGGATGTAATTGTGCTCATTACTGCCCATTTACATTTCATCACTCGATTATCACAAATGCCTCATTACTGTTGAGGAAGGCTTTCTGTAGACTATTTGCTAACCATTCATTCCTGGGCCCCTATGTCACCAGCCAAGCCCCCTGGAAGAGAAGGGGGAAGGGAGGAGCACAAGAGGGGAGGAGGTGAGAAAGGTCTTCTATCAGATTTGATTAAAGGCTGTGATTTAAATCGATATTTAATAAAGTGGCTGCTGCCACATAACACGGGCAATTCCCCATGCAGTCAGAATCATGATTTGGAGGCACTCACCGCTGGCTCCATAACTCAATTGGGTTTTGTGCACTGGTCTGGCACCTGTGTCCCTGAGCACAGGGCCTCCAAGGTAATAGGTTTATGAGCCGATGAACAGAGCTGATAGGTTCTAAATGGATTAACTAGGTGTCTGCAGCCTGGTGATGAATATATCAGGGTAGAGGATGCAGGAAGCACTACCTCTGCATAAGCTAGACAGTGATAGGAAGTGTTGACAGACACTTTGCATGTCTACAGTACTATGCGGAAAATACTGGCTTCCAAAGGAGATAATAGACACTACTGCCTAACAAGTATCCAGGTTCCAGGTAGAAAAAGCCTGATGATGGAAAAGACTAATGTGGAGCTTAACTCATCCCTGCCAGTTAGAGCCAGAATGAGGAATATTCTGCAAAATCATCAGCTGTAGAGATTAGATCCCCAGCAACTCCCCTATCTCTCCTATCTTTTCTTTCCCTGATGGGTGTATGGCACAGTCACCTAAGTAATAGAGCCTGCACTGTGGGATGCTGCATATGATAATTAGGAAATGAAACTAGGCACATTCTAACAATGTCTCTATCTGTTATTGCTGTAGAGGTATTTCAATGAATATACCAAGAACTTTCTCAAAAATGTACAGAGAAGACTACAAAACTTTATCCCCTTCTTTGGGCTGAGCATAGTGACCCCCCAAAAAATTTCTTCCACTTTTTAAATTATTCTTGTTCTTCAGAAAAGAAGCCTTTAAATACAGATTTCTCAATATTTCAATTCGATTCAATGGATATTTAAGTGGCTACTAATTGCAAGAAATTTTTCTAGGCATTGGAGATTTTAAAAAATGACAAAAACACTTTTAAAAATATTTTATTTATTTATTTTAATGACAATTTTTTTATTTTCAAAATATATGCAGTTTTCATTATTCACGCTTACAGAACCTTGTGTTCCAATTTTTTCTCCCTCCCTTCCTCCCATCCCCTCCCCCTAGACAGCAAATAATCCCAAATATGGTAAACATGTGTAATTCTTCTATACATTTCCACATTTCTCATGTTGCACAAGAAAAATAATATTTAAAAGGAAAAATAATGAGAAACAAAAAGAAAGAAAGCAAAAAATAACAAAAAAATGAAAATACTTTGTTTTGATCCAACTTCAGTCCTTTCTCTATCAAAAGTCTATTGGAATTGACCTGAATCACCTCATTGTTGAAAAGAATCACATCTACCAGTGTTAATCATCATAGAATAACAACAAACATTTTAAAGTGTCTGCTGTTTGCCAGGTATTGGGCCAGTTGTTGTCAGAAGATAAATAATCCCTAACTTTAAGGAATTTATCTACTACTGGAAGTTGGGAAGGGAATTAATTATTTGAGTAGTAATGTAGCAGTTGAGTATTCTAATCAAAGTTGGCCTGCTTCTAGAAAGTATAGGTGGTCACATACATGAACTATATATGATTTTTTTGTGGCCAAAAATATGTTATACATTCTGCTGTCACAATACCAGAATCAACACTACTGAAGCCTACTCTCCTTAAGATATAGCATTTCCTATTCTCCAGTCTCACCTTTAAATGCCTATACCACTGAGATGGAGGCAATAACGTCTGTAAACTAATACAGATTCTCAAATCAAGCATATTAGCAAAACTCTTCTGGAGTCTATGCCTGAAAAAAGAAGGAAGAACAGTAGAAAATGTGGTTTACAAGAAATGATGCTATTCATCCGGAAGAGTTGACTAAATAGAAACCATGTTTCTAATAGAGATATATCTTTAAGCATCATGCATATAAATTGTTTGGTAAGTTATTTGGTGTGAGCAAAACATATAATAATATAGAAAACAAGATAACTGGGACCTTAATAATGATAAGAACTAGCACTAGTGTAATTATTTAAGGTTTGCTAAGAATTTAATAAATACTTCTTTTTTCAGCAATCTTATCAGTTAGGGACTATTATTATATCCTTATAGGTGATGAAACTGATGAAAGGAGAGGTTATATGATTTGCCTAAGGTGATTTAGCTGATGAGTAAGGCCTGAGTTGTTTGTAGGTCTTCTAGCCTCTAGTTCTAATCAATGTACCACCTAGCTGACTGATTTTTCTCCCAGTTATACTCTGTACTTTCTCTCTCATGTCTCAGATCTTCTTCTTGAAGCTTAGTGATTGAACTTTATTTTTGGGGGGAGAATTGGAGGCAGAGAGAGGTATCTCTGTGCCTAGCATAGTTCCTTGAAATTAGTAGCCACTTTAAGAAGACCTGAAATTCACACATTAGAAATATCCTCCTTCTTTTTGGTCTTTCTTTCTGATTGAATGACTTCTCAGAACTTCCTTTAAAGTATCAGGACAATCATCTCTCCTGCCTTTTCAAGCCTTATTCAGGATATTCTCTACCATTCTTCCTTCTATCTATTATGTTCCTCTTTAATAACAAATAAGTTTTTAAATTTTATTTGTATTTCAAATACTTAGCATGTTGCCTGACAAATGAAGGTTTAATAAGTACTTGTTGATAATTTCATCTAATTTAGCCTTTTTATTTTACATCTTAAATAAGAGAGGCTGTTACTTAACTCAAGGTTAGCAGAGTAGTATCAGATTCAGAATTACAAACTAAAGTCCCTCTCAATACAAATATAATAATTTTCCCACCATATCACTCTGTCTCTCTAAGTGATTATGGAAGCAACATTCAAAGGCTGAGACCTAAATAAAAGAATATGGTATGTGTCACTGTGTGGAACTGTTAAATGTGGAATGTTTCATGATCTAATCAAAAGTGTTGAGGAGTCAGTTCTAAATTTGGTTTGCTCTGAAAATGAGAATTTGGTTTTTGGAATGGGCATCATAAATAAGCCAAGAAATTAGTTTCAGAGCCCTGTTGGGGCTATTTTTCTATAGTATCAATAATACCTCCCAGTAATGGGACATTGCTTTTTATTGCTTTCATTGCATTTCTGAGTATGGCCAAGTGCTTACTTGGACATTTTTCCTTTGATTTCAGTTTTCTAATACTCACTGAAAAATTAACCACATGAAATTAAAAGTGGACACAAGATGGGGACAAGTTGTCTTGACATTTTATCTGGAGGTCATGCTTGAGTAGTGTGTTGACATTTTCTAAGAGAAACCCAAGGGAAGGAATATAAGTGTGTGTGTGTGTGTGTGTGTGTGTGTCTGTGTTTGTGTGTGTGTGTGATAGGGGAGCAGAAAAGAAAGAGGAACAATGTAAAGGTAAGAATGAAAAGGAAATGTGCTTTGTATACCTGGGCATTAGGAATAGTAATATGAACCCCTCGTGTTTGGAGATCATTAACTGAAACTTTATATAGCTTGAGATATGAGTTTTAAATCTAGTCAGAAAACAATTAAATTTATTCAATTAATTTTCATTCTTTTCTGGACTTGGCAGTAGGGTCAGCATATGAATCTCTCATTTAGGTAAAGTCATTTTCAAAGACTAGTCATACAAATTTATTTCTGAAGTTCATCAATTTTCCCTAGTGCTGCTGATCTCCAAGTAAAGTGACTTATGAGGTTCCTCTTACTCTTTCAGGAAATCCATGTGGTCAACATTATTTTCATAATAACAAAAGGATGTTTTGATCTTCAATGCTATAAAACAAATTAATTAAGATAAACAAAATCTCTTTTGTTGGTCGTTAATAATTTTTTAAGAGTATAAAGAGATCTTTATACCAAATAGTTAAAGAAGTACTGCCCCAGAGGATCAGAATTGGAACTGGACCAATGATTGCATTGATATAAAGGATTCCCTGTGAGGATTTCTTGCTTTAGTGGCTCTTGGTCTTAGAGAGTTGCCTACAGTCATAAGATATTATAGGATTTGTTCAGAGTAACAGATGATTATGTGTCAGAGGAGAGTTTTAAAAACGTATTGATTCCCTAAAGACCAATAGCAAAAATTTACAATCAGTAATATTAAAACTACTAATAATTATCCTTTACTTTTGTAAAATATTTTAAAATTTAAAGTTATTTTTCATTTGATCTTGACAACAACTCTGTGAAGTGGAAGATGTTATGGCTCAGAGAAGTTACGGTATTTTCCCAAGTTCACTTGACTTATAAGTGACAGAGGAGAGACTAAGACCCATGCATTCTGATTCTGATGCCCTTTTTAACAAGTTCTGAATTTGATCTTTAAAAAATATAGATTAAAAAATTTCAAGATATTTTTCCAATACAGGGAAATTTTCAGTTTGTAGAGAAGGAGATTTTTTTTTTACAGATATGTCAAAAAGAGTTAAAAATAAACACTTATTACACATATTTTTCATTTTAGCCACTCTACCACTATATAGATTTATGGTATATTAGTCTATCCAGATTGAACAATAACTTGTCTTCAGCCTTGTCAAACTGGATTTCTTCTTGTTCTACATGCACAATATTCCATTTCTCATATCTATTGTTTTGCAAGAAATGTCTGCAAAGTATCTTCTACTCATTCCCATCCTTAGAATGTCTTATTTCCTTTACTGTTGCATTTAAAAGTTACTAGCTGCTTGAGATTTTTCCATTTCTCCCCACCCACTAGTCCATCCATGTCCCATTATCTTTTGTATATTTTGTATAATGTTTACTTTGTATGCATTTATAATTTTATATATTCTCTTTTCATGTAAAAGGTAAGTTTCTTAAAAGTAGGAACTGCTGAATTTTTTCTGTCTTTATGACCCCAGTTGCTAGAACAATGTAGGCTGTTAATGAATCCTTTTGTATTAATTGATTTGGTAAGTCATCCAGGAGAATGTAACGTCTATATTTCCTCCTAAAATGTTCAAGGAAAGTCAGGTCAGACAGACTAAAGTAAAGAAAAATGTCATCAACAAATTACATGATAAAAAATATGGGCTGGTTAAATGGTGAGAATAAGGAATGAAAGGTAAATGACCAGAATTGTGTTCTTATGGTAGTAGGAGAAATGAGGGAGGCAGTTAGCAGTTTGTATATGCCCATCAATTTTGAATATTTTGGAAGATATTATAAGAATATTGCATGTTTGGCAGGCCAGATTGACTTATAATCTGCATGGGTTGAAATCTTAAATAGGCAACAGTAGATAGAATGTTGAGTCAGGATGAAATGAGTTCAAATTTGGCTTCAAATATTTATTTTCTGTGTGACTCAAGGCAGGTCATATCTCTTAAGCATGTAAGTTTCACTTTTCTCCATTTTCACAAGTGGACAATAGTGTCTACTTCTCAGGACTATTGTAAGGATCAAATGAAATAGTAAATTTAAATTGTTCAGCGCCATACCTGGCATATAGTAAATGATGCATAACAATAACAACAACAACAACAATACTAATAACAATTATTGATTGTGCTCCAACATTGACAAGATGAAAGATAATTTTGAGTATGCTAATCATGTTTCTAATATCTGCCTCTATAATCTATTCCATTCAAAATGTATAAAACTCATGATCCAAGAGCCATAAATAGCCTATGAGCCTTAAACAAGATTAAAATAGAATTGAAAATACTTTTTTCCAATTCACCAATTTTGTTTTTCAATTAATTGTTGTCTTTTTCCAATTCACCAATTTTGTTTTTCAGTTCACCATTTTTATTTTCCAGTGAATTGGTGATTTTTTCCAATTCACCAATTTTGTTTTTCAGTGAACTGTTTTCTCTTTCCAATTCACCAGTCCTATTTTCCAGTTTTTGATATTTCTGTTGCCCTGATCTCAATTTATTTCCCCATTCTTCTTCTAGCTCTCTTTTGAGATTCTTAATGCAATCATCCAGGTAAGCCTTCTGAAAGGGAGACCAACTTAAGTATGCCTTTGTGGCTTCATCTGGGATTGTTTTCATGTCAGGATCTGGGGACTGTTCTATTTTTTCTCCGTAAAAGCTTTCTATGGTGAGAGCTCTCTTCTGCTTCTTGCTCATGATTTAAGGTTGGGATATTGGTCAAAAGCCGAGAAAACTGCAACAATTTGTATTTGCCCTGGGGCAGTTTGCCGAGTTGACTTCCGGTCTGAGGCTGGTCGGGCTAGATTCGCACTAGGACCACGTTTTCAGCTGGTCTCGATCCACCCTTTTCCAAAGGCAGATCTGCCAAAGCACCTGCCTGCAAGCAGAGCAAAGTGGCCCAGGCGTCTCCCAGGGGCTTCCTGGGTGCCCAAAATCTGCCCCTCTATCGCAGCCCTGACTTCCGCCCCGGCTGGAGTCTGATTGCGACCAGTGGCCGATTTCCCCTGAGGCTAACCTTCTCCGGAGTTCTTTCACGGTAGATCTTTGATAGAAGTGCGTTGTAGTCCGAATGCTTGGAGTTGCTCTCACTTAGAAACCAGTTGGAAGGCTTACTGTCTGGGTTTGAGGGAATGTCCCGGGAGTTCACAGAGAAAGCTGTCCACAGTTCGCCATCTTGACTCCGCCCCCCGTAGAATTGAAAATACTTTTATCAAAATAAATAAAAAATACAATATAGGTTATGTTAATATGTGGTTTTCTAAGTCAACATATAGTCTAGTTTTATTTGAATTTGACATTATTGACATTGAATTTGACTGCTCTACACAATAGACAAATCACTATTCCTGAGATAAAAGGTCTGATCTTGTTCTTGACAGAAATCTTCAAGTGCTGTCTTATCTGATAGTATATTAAATTATATTAAATATAGTATAAAATTCAATCTCCTCAATCTGACTTTAAAGTTCCTAATAATTGGGTTATTACTCACTTTTAAAAAACTGATTTATCAGCTACTATATGCAAGGGATTATACTATGTTTTGTAGAGCCAATTAACTATCGTCTACCCTCATGGTACTAATCAGAGAAAAATATGACAACATGTACATGAAGAAATAACTAAAAAAAATCTAATGTAAAGAAATTTCAAGAAGTAAATAATAGCAATAACTATATGAATCTTAAAAATTATTTTAGTAGGATGTAACACTTGAAGAAGGCTTTGAAAGAAGCTAGAAATTACATAAGTTAGAGAACAAGAGAGAAAGCAATCTAAAAATGGGAGACAGCCTGAAACAAGGCATAAGAATGGCAATGAAATGTCATACATTGGTAATATTAAGTTGTTCAACTTTTATGAAACATATAATTTATGATGGAGAACAAGTCTAATCATCCAGGAAAGATAGGATGCCAGATAATAAAGGATTTAAAATACCAAAAGAAATTTGTGTCTGATTCCAGGGGCAATAAAAATCTAAGGATTTTTAACAAACTGAAGTATAAGATGGTCAGATCTATTCTTTATGAATTTCATCTTGACAGTTGGGCAAAGAATGAATTAGATAATAGAATGACTAAAGGCAGAGAGTTCAGTAATGAAGTTGTGGCAATAGTGCAGGTAGGATGTGATGACTAAGAAGTCAGATTGCAATTAGTTGAGGAGTGAAAGGTGTAATTGGGGAAGCTAATGAGTATAGACAGCTTACTTCTAGGAGGTAGGCTACAAAAACTGCATTGATATAGTGCATTAGTTTGAGAGTCTGGTAGGTAATCAGTTAAGTGAAGTTAGAGATTTTTGTCTGTTTTTTTTTTAAACTAGAAATACTAGAATTTAAGATTTTCTCAATGACTGAGTAGCATCAATTCATGTTTTTTTCATAAAGCAAATACAATAGATATAGAAGAATGAAAACTCTGTCTTTCAAACTAAAATTATATTTCTCTTTCTTCTAATATTAAGAATAGTACACAATTTATCTTACATAAGGGTGACAAGAAAGGAGCTAATGGATAAGTGATTGAAAAGTGGAAAAGGAAAGGTGAGAATTGACAAGGAAATCCCCAGAGAAAACATGAGAGGAAGGAACAAGGGGACAAGTGGATGGTTTAGCCTTGTGAGGGGAAAAGCCACCTGTTTCTCCAACATGAGTAAAGGAAAAAGAAAAGGGATATCATACATAGAATTATGGAGAAGAGGGAGATCAAGATGCAAAGTCTTCTACTAAAGAATAAGGGAAGGCTATTCTAGGGTCATTGAGGAGGAGAGAGTACAGAGGCAGAAAGAAGTTTGGTAACTATTCAGGTAAGAGTAAAAAATGTATGATGTTATCAATGACAATTGAGTTGAGAGTAGATAGCATGCACTAATAGCAGACCAAGTTGTAATAACTTTAAAACTCTCGGGGTTTTCATACATAAGAATAGAAGCAGAGGCAGTAATCTAGACTTATTTTTCATTATTCTTCTCAGCTTCCAAATTGATCATTCTGTCTCCCATCTTTGTGCTTATGAACAGGCTGTCCCTCATACGTGAATTGCACTCCTTCCTCACCATCTGCTTTTTAGAATGACTATTTCTTTTAGAATCATCTCAAATACCAACCATCTCCCTCAAACAGCCTTTTTAGATTACTAAATCTTCTTACTCTCCACCTTATTGCTGATGCTCACTTCTTTCACAAATTATGGTATTAAGAGAGAAAGAGAAAGAGATAGAGAGAGGAAAAGAGGGTTTTAAAGAAGCAAGAGAGACAGAGAAGAGAGACAAAAACAAAGAATATTCACCAAAAAGTTAGTATGTGCAGAAAACAAGTCAATTTTTCAGGAGCTTCTTTTTTAAAAACATGCTATCTTCCCTAAGGGACTTTAACAGCAAATGGTCCAATGGACAGTGTTGGACTGGGAATTAGGATTATCTGAATTCAAATCTTTTCTTAAACACATATTAGCTGTGTAATCTTAGGTAAGGCATGTGACTTCTCAGCCTCAGTTTCCTCAACTGTAAATTGGGAAGTCTTTTTCACAGAAATCTGAGGAACAAATGAGATGATATAAGTAAAGTGCTTTGCAAATCTTATAATGTTCTATGATAACATCATTATTATGCAACATATACATATGCAACTTTATGAATAATACATAATATAATATATTGTATAATAGAATTGCATAATATATTATATAATAGTATGTGATAATATATTATATATTATAATATATCATAATATTATATGTTATTTTAGCATAATCATTCTTTTATAATACCATAACATAGGCAAATTATTACAGATTGTAAAAACAACTAGATTATATGTTTTTAATAGATTATAAGCTCCCTGAGGCTTGGGACTGTTTTATTTTTGTGTCTATGAGCCCAATATGTAGAAGAGCACCTTAAACATAGAAAATATATAGTAAATGTGTGTTGAACATAATTGAAGGAAATTTCAATTATTCCTTTACCTGGTTCCAGCTAATAGATAATTGAAAATTTAACTCAAGTAGCATTTTTTAAAATAATCATCCTCTTTATATCCAAGAACCCTTGATATTAAGCCAGTATAATTGTATCCTTCATCACTCTTTTCATCTATTTCAGAGAATGGTAACACTCTTTTTTTTAAAGATGGTAATTATTTTGGGAAATTGAACATTAAAGTGAAAATTATACTACCTCTAATGAAGTACAATGAAGGTGAGCACAAAAGTGCAACCAGCCTCTTCTTTGTCCTTTAATTTTCTGGCCAACTGCTAGGTGGGAAGACACTCAAGGTCCAAGCCAACCATGTGTCTGTGTGAGATTGCATTAATCCAATCATACTTCAGGGCTGTGTGTGTGAACTGTTGCTAGACCATGACTATGCAGAAGAGATAGAAATGAGAGCCTGAGGAGCTCAGTGTAACCACTTGCTTGTGAGCAAAGCTGAAAGCTGCAGTCAAGACATATAGGGAAATTACAGGAGATTTATTTACAGTAACCATTTATGTTGAACCAGTAGTTTTCAATGGTGTCAGCAATTCTCCATTGCATTTATTTGTTACTACAGTACTCAGCAAGAGTGCAATCCTATTAAACCTGTAAAATACATTACACAAAATGGTAATCATTTTCTATTTTATAAAAATAAAAAGGATTGTGAAATCCACACTGTTGAAAAGTCCTAATAGCCTTTCAAGACAAAAATGCATAGTCTTTGCCAAGCCACTCAAAAATGTACTTTTTTTGTTCTTTTCTTGTCTCACTTCCAGTGTTTTCTCTTTAGTTGATAAAAACCATATCTTCCATGTGATACCTGACTTCATGAATCAAGATGAGAAGAAAATGGCCAAGAAACAGTGCTTTGAGGTATGCATTTTTTCATTCCTGAGCACTAGCTTAGGTTTTATTTCACATAAATCAACTATCTCAAAGCCAAATCATTCCTTAATCATCGTGAATTCCTTGGAGGCATTGAGCTATTCTAGATATTAACAGTGATACTTTTAAATAATGAATATTAGATTAAAAAATTCTTTTGTGAAAGCATCTTGTATTTCCTATTTCCATAGGGTTCTACTCTTTAGTAAAGAGAGAGTAAAACCACTATGGGACAAAGGAAATGGCATAGACCTGATATTCAAGAGAATTGTACTTTAGACCCAGCTCTCCATCTAACTCATGGTAATCTTGAAGAAATAATGTATATCACCTCTAAATCTCAGCTTCCTCATCTATAAAAGGAAGGGACTGGATGTCATTTTTTCTAAGGCTTCTTCCAAATTTCAGGCATATGAACCATAAGATCCTTTTTCATTCTTAAATTCTCTGCTTCTAGTTTAAAACTATATCAAAAGGTCCTTATGTGGAAAATGTAAAGAAAAAAAATCTTACATACACACAGTTACCTAGAGATTTTTTTTTTCCTACACACCATAAAATCTCAAAAGCAGAAGTGATCTCAAGAGATGTTTGAGTCTAACCTGTTCCAGAACAGTAAGCCTCACTAAAACAAATATTATGAGGGGTCATTCAGCTTTTACTTGAAGAATTCCAGTGTCATCTTCATTCTTTTTCATTTATTTTTTGAGCAATATGACTCAGTAAAGAAGTATGGCTCAGAATGAGGAAACTATTCAGTGCAAGCAAAGTGCTGCAATGAAAAGAGGCCGTAGACCTGAAGTCAAGATGACCTGATTTCAAATTGAGCCTCAAGCATTTCTCTGAGATTATTGCAAGTCATTTGACCTGCCTTAGTTCTTTCATCTATGAAATCAAGAAAATGTCACCTATCTTGCAGGGTTGTTGTGAGGATAAAATAAGATAATGTGTATATTATGTACACAAACAATGATTATTATGATTAGTTTTATTATACATTTACCACTGACCAACTTCTATATAGGCCCAGAAATCCCCATGCCTATGAACTCTACTCAGGGAAGGTGCTAATCTTAACTCACAGTGAGTACATTAATTTTCTTTTTGAAAGAGTTGAGGTCCTTCTTTCCGGGGGTGGAGCCATGGTGGCAGAGATCAGACAGGATTCTCTGTAACCTCCTCTAACCTCCCCTCAAACCAACAAAATATGAAGCCTCTAGACTGATTCTGAAGCAAAAAAATCCACAATATCTGGAGAACAACACGATTCTAGAAGAAGATACTCTGGAAGAACCTCAAAACAGGTCTGTTTTAATGGGGCAGGGGGTGGCCTACTGAACCCAGACTGCAGCACAGGGAGACTGGGGCAGGGAGCTGGAGCAGGGAGCTGGAACAGGAGTCAGAACAGAAGTGGGAGCGTTGTGCTTTTCACACACCTGGGAGTCTTCTGTGGGCCTCTTGGAACAATTTGTCCTGATTGTGGGCAGGTGGTTTGGAGGGTCTGCCTTTTGAGGGGGATAGATTGTGAACCACTGAACCCCTGATGAGCATCAGACCTAGCTGCCATTACACAGCACCTTAAAGCAATCAATCAAACAACAGGACTGATAAGCACCAGAAATAATTCAATCAGTGGAGCTGCCCAGCCCCTGACATAATTCAATCAGCAGAACTGCCCAGTTCCTGAAATAACTCAATCAGCAGAACTGCCCCAGGGCAAATTAAAGCAGCTGTCCCACCTTTGCCCTAAACACACCTCACACCTTTAAAAAAAAATGAATAAAAAACCAAAAAGAGCTCTCACCATAGACAACTTTTATGGAGAGAGGGAAGAACAGATCTCAAATCCTGAGGCCCCTAAAGGTAAAGCAACTCCAGAAAAAGCCCCAAAGAGAGACATAAATTGGTCCGCATGTCACAAGACTTTCTTTGAAGATTGCATAAAAAATCTTAAAAGAGAGTTAGAAGAAACATGGGGAAACGAAATGAGATCACTGCAAAATAAAATAGAAAAAATGGAAAAAGAATGCAATGAACAAAAAAATGGAATTGGTCAATTGCAAAAGGAACTAAAAACAGTAACTGAAGAAAATAAGACATTAAAAATTAGAATTGAACAATTGGAAATTAATGACTCATCAAGACTTCAAGATTCAGTTGAACAAAAACAAAAAAATGAAAAGATAGAGAAAAACATGAAATATCTCCTAGGAAAAACAACTGACCTGGAAAATAGATCTAGGAGAGACAATCTAAGGATTATAGGGCTTCCTGAAAGCCATGATGAAAAAAAGAACCTGGACACTATATTCCAGGAAATCATAAAAGAACACTGCCCTGATATTTTAGACCGAGAAGGCAAAATACTCCTTGAAACAATCCACCGATCACCTCCTGAAAGAAACCCAAAAATTAAGTCCCCCAGAAATATCGTGGCTAAATTCCAGAACTATAATACGAAGGAAAAGATATTACAAGAAGCCAGAAAGAAACAATTTAAATATCGGGGAGCTACAATAAGGATCACACAGGACCTAGCAGCTTCTACTTTGAGGGATCGAAGGGCCTGGAATCAGATATTCTGAAGAGCAAAGGAACTTGGATTACAGCCAAGAATAAGTTACCCAGCTAGAATGAGCATTATCTTCCAGGGAAGAAGATGGTCTTTCAATGATATAGGA
>JAJPUD010005302.1:0-17590 GCA_023553655.1 Myrmecobius fasciatus
GATCTCCTTCACGGAGTCCTGCCTTGCGGCTAGATCTCTTTTGAACTTGGCATTCTATCTCTTGTGTCTGCATTCACACAGTTGTTGCCCCCATCCTGGGGCTCAGCCCCCCCATCATTTCTGCCTCTCCTGATCTCCAGCTTCCTTGAAGGCTCAAGTCTGATGCCGGCCACCTCCTCCATCTTCCCAGATTGTGTGTGTGTGTGTGTGTGTGTGTGTGTGTGTGTGTGTGTGTGTGCTCTCCAGTTCCTCAAGTCACCTTGTACTGATTTATTCGGATATACCTTGTAATCTCTCCAGTCCAACAGTTCTCAGACTTTGGGTCTTCTACTCTTAAAAATAATTGAGGCTAATCTCCCCAAAAACTTTCGATTATGTGGGTTATAGCTGCCATTTATTCCTTTGGCAATGAAAAGGTCTTAAGATTATGACGAAAAATCGTTTTGACCTGACAGACTTCCCCCTGAAAATGTCTCAAGGATTTGGGGGGCCCTGGACCACATTTTAGGACTTTTTCCCTAGTAGAATGCAAGCTCTTTGAGGGGACAGCCTTTTGGGGGAGAGCCTTAGATTAATGTTTATTAACTACCTACTATGTGCAAAGCACTGCCCTAGGCAATGGGGATAGGAGGCTCTAATGCAGTGCTTTGTACATAGTAGGTATTTAATAAACATTCATTTAACTGAAATAGGGATCAGCTAGACTAAGGGCCTCATTTTCTAGATGACAGAGCCTGTGAGACCAAGAGCCAGAAGGAAGGTTCTGCCCATAGACACACAGGAGGTAGGAGCTGGGGGGGAGGGGGGTTGTCTCATAAACCAGGAGTCCATCCCTTTCATTTTTATAAATCAGGAAACTGAGGTCTAGGGAACTGAAGTGACTTATAAAGGGTCAACACGGATTGTAAACAGTAGAGGCAACTTTTGAACCTGGGTCCTCAAATGAGGGAGGGAGAGAGAGAGAGAGAGAGAGAGAGAGAGAGAGAGAGAGAGAGAGAGAAAAGAAAAAAAGAAACAGAGAAAAAGAGGCAGAGAGAGAGAAAGGCAGAAGCTAGACAGCTATTTCTCCCCAGAAAGAGGAGGGGTGACGAGAACTGGGTTTGATGGGAGGCTCCAGTGCAGCCTCCATCACAGACTTGCTTTGGTTATCGCCCCCCCCCATACACTGTTTCCCTCTAGGTGCCAGGTAACTCACTCTCTCAGACTCCAAGACTCAGAGAAGGTGCCTGCCCTGCATTGGCAGAATTGGCTCCTCACCGGGAGCTTCTTCCAACCAATGAAATCACGGGTCTGGTCCAAAAAAAAAATGTGTTCCCTGAGAGCCCCAGAAACAGAGAAACAGGCAGAAAAGTACTGTTCTCCCAGAGACACCGAGACAAAGCGTCGCAAGACAAAGACTCCGGGAGGAAAGGCGCAGCTGAGGCAGGAGAAAGACCCCCAAGTCTGGCCCGGGTGCACCCCCAGGCAGAAAGCCTGCCAACAGACAGGGAGAGCTGTCCAAAAAGAGATGGGGCCAGAGGCCAGAGGGACTGCCGGGGCAAGCAGGGGGGCCGCCCAGCCCGGCATCAGATCCCCAATTCCCCCTCCCCAGTTCATTGCACCATTTCCCCAGGAGCAGGGGCAAGGGGGGCCCCAGAGAGAGATGCTGATCTCCCCACTCCTTGTGCCCCCCTTCACTTCTCCATTCCCCAGAAAGGCCAAAGAGTTCAAGGATGAGAATGAAGGAGACCTCTCTCCACTCCATCCCCCTCCCCAATTTGAGAAACTGGTGAGATAGGGAGAGAGGAAAGAGTTAATCTGCTTCCTGGGGCCCCAGATACTTGGGTCCTTGTTCCTGGGGGGGGGGTGTCAGGGGAGGGCTCAGCCTGAGATGCTCAGGGAAGAAGATACCAGAGAAGTGTCCCTGCCCCCCCTCCCCGTGCTAAGTGCTTAGAGATCTCCCCCCCTCAAAGTCCACTCTAGGGCCTGAGGCACCTGGTTCCCCCCCCCTCCCCTTTGCTAGGTGCTTCAGGAACTCCACCATCCGGCTACGAGGAGAAAGAACCAATGAGAGGCAGCTGCACTCGTGTCTCTGGGCGGCTGGGGTCGGCTCTGCCCGCCTGGCATTGGGCCCTGGGTGGGCAGTGTTGGGGAGGGAAGGGGGGGCCCTGGCGCCTGGTTGGGCCGGCTTGTTGCTGGGTAACCAGGCGCTGAGTCCCCCCCACCCCCACCCTCCCTGCTCCTTGCTCACTGGCTGGGCCGTGCCAGGAAGGGGGGGGGGAGGCAAGCGGGCAGCTGAGGCCACAGCAACAGCCCGGGCCCACCCAGCCAACCCCGCTCCCTCCTGCCCAGCCTGCGGAAGCTCTCTCCTCTGCCTGCCACCCAATAAGGCCCCGCTGGACCACAGCAACTCGGCCCTCCCCCTGCCCGCCCCGCCCCGCCAGCTCCATCCCCGCGAAACCTGGTCCCGGAGCTCGCTGCCCCGAGCACCCGGACGCCGGGATTGCGGGGGGACGCAGGCGTCGGAGCCCCCAGCTTCTAAGCAATGGCGCCCCCAGGCATTACATACCACCCCCCCCGCCCTCGAACCCTGCCTCAGGCTCGGCTTCCAAGCGATTCTCCCACCCGAGCCAGGGAGTCAGCTTTCAGTTTGGAAGGGAAAGGACCCCCAACTCCTATGGTCCGAGCCCTTGGGGTAGACATGGGAAGAGGAAAGGGGGCCCAGAGAGGGAGAAAGTGTGCTCGGAGTCACACAGCAGAGATGGGGCTCTTCTGGCTGGAAACTCAGGACTTTTCCCACCCCGAGGATCCCGACTCCTCTCGGTACCCTAGGAGAGGTGGGGGTGCGTAAGAGAAGCTGTGTGTCTTTGGGGAGGTGTCTTGAGGTCTCTGGACTCGGATTAAAAACAGAGATGAGGTCGCGGGAGTGATGGGACAGATACCCGTCCCCGGAGCCCAGGCATCGGAGCCAGGAAAGGACCCAGGCGTTCTCCTCCGGCCCCCAATTCTCTCCCACCCACCCCCAGTGGCCAATAGCAAGGGCCTGGGGGCGGAGCCAGGAAGTGGGGGAATTAGTCAGACTCAGGAACTAGGCGATGACATCAGGCTGGGGGAGAGCTGGGGTGGGGGGAGCGTGGGGAAGGGGCGATGACGCAACAGCCGCGGTGACTAATGGCCAGCGGGGCGGGCAAGTTTGCCCGGTAACAGAGGCTCCCGGACCCCCGCCCCATCCTCGGAGCCCTAGCTCGGGCCTCACCCCCCTCCCCTCTCCGCAAACACGGACACCCCTCCTCCCCCTCCCCACTCCGTGCCACCCAGCTGAGCCCAGGCTGCCTGCCTGAACTTTCCCTCCCCCAGCGCCCCCGCCCCCTTGGGTCAGTCGGGGGAGGGGCACGCCACTCCTCCCCCCCAACTACTCTTGTTCCTAAGGGGAGGATGTGTGTTTGTCCATGTGATGCTGTGTGTGTGGTGGGTGGCGGAGTGAGGAACGTGGATGCGTGGAGCTGGGTAGAGCTGTCAGGGTGGGGAGGGGGGAGGGCGCTCAGGGGTTGTGGGTGATTGTGTCCTGGAACGTGAGTGTGATGGCATGTGCCAGGGCGCGGGGACACCCGCTCTCTCAGTGGGGAGCTTGGGGGGCCTTCAGGGGCAACAGTGGACAGCTCCCAGGAGCGCCTGGGGCTAGAGCTACAAGAACCCAGAAAGGGAAAAGCAAGATGGGAGAGGGGGGCTGACTAGTCCAATGACAGGGAAGCCCTAGTATCCCAGTGAGATCCCCTGAAACTCCTTGGAGGAGTCCCTTGATTCCCCTCTCCTGCACCCTACCCACCCTCCCACTCACCATTATCCCTCCCTCCCTCCATACTTCCATCCATCCATTCTTCTACTCATCTATTTATCTCTCCTTCCCTCCCTCTCTCCTTTCATCTCTTCTTCCATCTCTCCATCCATCCCTGTACCCTTTCCCTCCCTCCCTCCATCACTCTACCCATCACTCTACTGTCCTTTCTTCCATCCTTTCATCCATCCATTCATCCCTGAACCCATCCTGCACCCTACCCCTCCTCCCATCCATCACTATCCCTCCCTTCCATCCATCCATTTCTCCCTCCATCCATCTATTCATCCTTTCACCCATACCTCCACACGTATCCCTTCATTCTTTCCTCCTTTCCTCCATCCCTCCATCCTTTTATCAATCACTCTGCCCATCCATTTCTCTCTCCCTTTCTCCTTCCATCCCTCCATTAATCCCTGTATCCTCCCTCCCTCCTTCCTCCTCTCTCCATCCTTCTAATCATCCATTACTCTACCCATCCATTTATCTATCCTTTCCATCCTTTCATTCATTGATTCATCCCTGAACCCATCCTGCATGCTACCTACCTTCCCACCCATCCCTATCCCTCCTTCCATCTATCCATCCATTCCTCCCTCCATCTACTCATCCTTTCATCCATCCCTCCACACACTCAACCCTTCATCCCTCCCTTCTTCCCTCCCTCCCTCCATTCATCCTTCCTTCTATCAGTCCATCACTCTGCCCATCCATTTATCTCTCTCTCCTTCCATCCCTCCCTCCATCCATTCATCTCTCTACTCATCCATCCATCCGTTCTTCTACCCATCCACTCTTCCTCCATCCCTTCCTCCTAGAGGCAGCTATGTAGCCCAGTGGGTAGAGCTCTAGGCCTTGAATCAGGAAGAGCCAAGTTTCACTAGATACTTTAATCTCTTTTTGCCTTGGTTTCCTCAACTGTAAAATGGGTAGGTAATAATCATAGCACCTACTTCTGTGGGTTATTTGGTTCAAATGAGATAACATTAATAAACAGGTAGCACAGTTTCTGACAGTCAGATATACTTATTCCCTTCCCTTCCCTCCCTCCCTCCATCCATCCATCCATCCATTTCTCCCTCCATCTGTCCATCTCTTTATCCATCTATCCATCTATGCACCCTCTCTCCCAGTCTCTACACAGGGTTGTTTTCTCTGTCTCCACATCCCTCTTTATACAAGGTGTCCCAAAAGTCTTAAAGCAGTTTAATCATTTAAAAAAAAAAGCCTGCACTTAGACTTTTGGGACACCCTGTATTTAGCATTCAGGTCTCTACCTCTTCTTCCCTTGGGGTTGGGGAAGCAGGTACCATCTCTGACTCTTCATCCCCCCTATAACCAGGTTCAGATGAGTTCTGTCAGGAAGGATGGAGGAAAGATATCCTTTCAGACTCAGCTCGGCTCACACCTTTGAAAAGGGGCTTTTCCCTGTCCCCCTTATGCTTAATAACATAAGCTGGTACACAGCAGGTTCTTAATAAATGCTCATTAAGGGACTCTAAGACAGCCAGGGATGGGATCCTTTCACTGGGAAAGAGGCACAGGACAGGAAAAGAGCATGGGGTGGGAATGGATGGGCACACAGCTGGCATAATTGAGATAGGGCTATCAAGCTGTGGCAGGCCCCCAAAACTTCCTGTGGAGGATCTCTAAGTACTTACCAAGATCCTCTTCCCACCCCTCCCTCTTAGTCCTGGGTTGGGGAGGGGGGGGGATAGAAAGAGGCTGGCCCGGATCTACCCACCCCCTGGGGCTGAGCTCAGAAATATAGAGATTTCATCATCTTCCTCCCTCCCTCCCTCCCTCCCTCCCCCCAGCTCCCCATTCAGGTCTCAGCCAAGCCCTTCGGTCTCTCTGCTTGGCCCTTGCTGCCTCCTAGTGGCCCTGAGGGGAAGCTTCAGCCTCAGCCTTCCTGCCAGCTGAGGCAAAGGCAGACCCTCAGTTAATGGGAAAAGAAGCAACTTTAACTCTATTCAGAAAACATTTGGGGCACTTCCTGGCCTCCCAACCGGAAGACACAACTGTGCCCGTCCATCTCCCCCTCAAATATCTTTGAGGGGTCTCTTGATCTCCACTCTTGCCCCCTGTCCATCCCTCCCTCCCTCCTTCCCTCCCTCCCTCCCTTCATCCATCCAGCAGGTCCTTGGATCTACTTTGGGTTAGGCCTTTTTCCTACAACACTCTCTATGGCAACCAATCTGAACCAACAGCCCCAAACTGCATTCGATCTTCTGTTTCAGGCCCTTCACAGGTGGGATGCCCCCAATCTTTGAACAGTTTCCTCCTGTACCATCTTCTAGGGGCTTCCTCTTCCTTCAAGGTCAAAATCTATGATCCTATGATTTATCGATTGAAAAGGATGTAATTACTCTCAAGAACTGCCATCTGAGTTGGGAAAAGACCTTCCCCATCCCAGGACATTGGAAGAATGAGCTCCCACCGGAAATCCGAATATGATTATCGGGAAGACATCCTGGGAAGGGAATCACTGATTGACCTCTGAGAGTGGGGAGAAAATTAATATGGCCAGTAGAGACTCCCGAGAACCTACCTTCCCCTTCCCCTGGTGCCCTAGGATTCCTAGATGGAGAAATGAAGACGCTAACTTTGTCCAGAATGAGAGCCCCTTCTTAACATCAAAGCCTTCTTCAGATCTGCCTTACCTTGCCAGCTTGAGATGGTAGCGGTACAATTAGCATCCACTGATTGAAACTGTATGAAATTTAAAAAAAAAGAAAAAAAAAGAAATTGTATGAAATGACCAAAGAGCTCAAAGGATCAACTGACATTTTACCAGGGAACCATAATTAATCCCTTGCACTAGCATCTATATTCATCTGCCAAAAAAAAAAAAAAGTAACCTATGCTTGTGCAAGAATACGGTGAATTATTTAATGAGACATTTGAGGGGAAAATGCACTTTGTAGCTTCCCCAAACTGAAAATCTGATTTAATTTCTTAGAGTTCCAGCAATGGCACTCCGCCCCCCCCCCAGCCATTCTTAATCCACAGACTGAACCATCTAAGAATCCAGGATAACAAGATTGAAAGGTTCCTTAGAACAGGAAAAAATTGTCAGAGCTGGGAAGGATATTAGGAGGGTTTGTTTTCTCCTAAAGTAATATAACCTTCTTGATGACAAGGGATTAATTTATTCTTTATTTTATCCTTAGAACTTCACAGGGCCGGGTGCACAATAGGTGCCTAATAAATACTTGTTTAATGAATGAATGAACCTAACAGTGCCTGGTACTTAAAAGGTGCTCATTAAAACTTTGTTAAATGAATGAATGAATCTAACAGTGGTACTTAGAGTGCCTAATAAAAGTTTGTGAATGAATGAATGAACTTAACAGTGCCTAGTATTTAAAGGTTGCCAAATAAAAGTTTGTGTATGACTGAGTGAACTTAACAGTATCTGGTACTTAAAGGGTGCCCAATGAAAGTTTGTTGAATGAATGAATGAATGAATGAACCTAGCAGTGCCTGGTACTTAAAGTGCCCAATAAAAGCTTGTGAATGAATGAATGAACCTAGCAGTACCTGGTACTTAAAGTGCCCAATAAAAGCTTGTCCAATGAATGAATGAACCTAACAGTGCCTAATACTTAAAATGTGCCTCATAAAAGTTTGTGAATGAATGAATGAATCTAGCAGTGCCTGCTATTTAAAGGGTGCCCAATAAAATGTTCAATGAATTAATGAATGAATGAACTTAACAGTGTCTAGTACTTAAAGGGTGCCCAATAAAAGTTTGTGAATGAATGAATGAACCTAGGAGTGCTTGAATGAATGAATGAACCCAGAATGTGAGAGCTGAAGGACCTGAGAATACTTTGATTACTGACTTTTGGAGCAGCTTTCTCCCTGGTCACCCTGATTCCTTTCTCTCCCCTCTCTAATGCAGTTTACAAATAAGCACTTGATGCATATGATGCAAGTTCCAACATCTCGGTTCATTTTGTCAAGTTTATATATATTTTTTTGCCTTTTTTATTGTTTCTTATAAAGGAACCTAGGTGATGGGAAAATAAAAGATATTAACTTAACATAAACATTTTCCAAAATTTTCCTAAAGCACAGCTCTGAAAATGTGTGTAACTCTCCAGCTCAGAAATGGTCAATACCTCCCTATTGCCCCTAAGATAAAATCCAAACATCTCAGCCTGAAGGTTATTAATATCTAACTTTCCAGTCTCATTTCCCAACTCTTCCTTATCCAGACAGGAAGATTCCTCCCTGTTCCTAAGTTCAGCATTACTTGCCTTTGACCTCTATTTCATGCATAAGAAAGTGCATCCTCCTTATCTGCAGTCTGTTATAACTCTTTCCTTCCTCAAGAATCAGTTCCCTGTACCAACTCCAAAGCAAAGGCTTCCCTCCTCCCTTCTTTTGTCCACAAATTACCTTACATGTATTTAAGTGACCCAGTCAGTCTGGGGCCAGGGAAATCTAAATTCAAGTCCAGCCTCATATATTTTCTAGCTAGATCATTTTACTTTGATATGCCTTGGTTTCCTCATCTGTAAATTAGAATATTAATAATAGCATCTACCTCCCTGGGATATACTGAGTTTCAGATGAGCTGATCATTGAAAGAGCTAACCACACTGCTTGGCACATAGTAGGTGCTTGATACATGTTAGCTATTTATTATTGTTGTTCATATTTTGTGGCTATCATTTTTATAGTCAAGTCTGACTCCATATGACCCCATTTAGGCAAAGATACTAAAGTACTTTGCCATTTCCTTCTCCAACTCATATTATTATTATCATTGTTGTCATTATTATTGCTATTGTTATTATTAATATCATTGTTATTAAACTGGGTAACTGTGGTGATTCTTTTTCCACTCCCACTCAAGAGAATATAAGCTATCTCATGGCTGGGTTGGGATGTTTTTCTGCCTCTAGTGTCCTAATTAGTACTGTGCCTGTAAGATTAGATAGGGACTGGATTTATGGTTCAATAGCTATAGAGACTACCACCAGTCAGTCAGTCAACAAGCATTTATTATTATGTACTTATTATGTGCCAGACTCTAAATGCTGAGGATATGAAGAAAGGCAAAAATATAGTCCCTGATCTTGAGGAAGTCACATTCTAATATGCAATAAACAGCATGTTAACAAGTGTGTGTGTGTGTGTGTGTGTGTGTGTGTGTGTGTGTATTTGGCCACATTGGACATGAGGGATGAGTGAATGAGAAATCAAGGATACTACTGAAGTGGAGATCTGAGTAGTTGAAAGGATAGTGATTGATACTCTTAATAATAATCAGTAAGCAGGAAGGGATTGGGGAAAAGATAATGAGTACCATTTTGGACTTGATTTAATTGGACCAAAGCACTTTTTATTTATTTATTGCTGAGACAATTGGGGTTAAGTGACTTACCTAGGATCACACAGCTAGGAAGTGTTAAGTGCCTGAGACCAGATTTGAACTCAGGTCCTTCTGACTTCAGGGCTGGTGCTCTATCCACCTAGCTGTCCCCAAAGCACCTTTTCTGATGTTATCATCTTAAATCCGGATTCTTCTCTTTTTTGTATCTTGGTGCCCTTTGACATCTGGTAAAAACTTCTCAGAATTATGAGAGGAAGTCTTTTTTTTTAAATTCTATTTCTTTTAAAAATATTATAATTCAAGGAAATGCCAAATTTTGGTCTAGAAGTTTGTGAAATATCCCAATATGAAAATGTTTAAAATGATTGTTCATGTAGAATCTATATCAGATTGCTTATTGTCTTGGGGAGGGGAAAGGTGAAGGAGGGAGTGAAAGAAAATTTGGAATTCAAAATCTTACAAAAATCAATGTTGAAAGCTATCTTTCCATGTAATTGAAAAAATACTGTTTAAATAAAGACATAATTTTTTTTTGCCAATCTGAGTTCACAGATCCAACTCTCTTCAAATTTCAAATTCCCAGGTTAAAGGTCTTCTAAGACTCAGAGGATTGCCTAAAACACTGAGAGATTACCTGACTTCCCAAGGCCACTGTCCTTAGCACGGTGCACGTTGACCTGATTTATGAATGCTACTGCCTATAGGGAGAGACTTGGACTTTGAGGCAGTATGCATTGTCTCCAAGTCTCCTGCAAAAAAAAAAAAGTTTTAAAATGATTTAAAAAATAAAATAGGTAAATAAAAAGTCTCCTGCAACTGATGCACATGGACCTGACTTACTGCCCATATGGGGGGACTTGGACTTGTCTCTCAATACGTCTCCTGCAGCTAGTTGGCTTTTCTGGGGTTTTAGTGCTCAGCTCAGAGTCAGGAAGGGCAAAGTTCAAATCCAGCTACTAACTAACTGGGTGAGCAAGGACAAATCACATTTACTGCTGTTTCCTTAAATACAAAATGGGGGTGCTAAATAGGTGCCATAACAGCACCTACCTCCGCTTATCTCAAGGATCAAATGACTTAATCATAGTTTTTTTTTTAATTGTCTGGCACATAGTAGGTACTATACTATATAAATGCCTGGCACATAGTAGGTACTATACTATATAAATGCCTATTCTTTTCCTCTCCCTTGTTAAAGCTCAGTGTTTAAATAGTAAGCTCTTCATAAAAACTTGCTTTTCTCTAAGTGTCAGAGACACTTATTTTCCTTAATATTTGCTTTCCTCTCGGCTATACAAATCCAAACTACACATAATGAACACCCACACTCGTATATCTCCGGGTTGCTATTCAGTTCTGTTGGACTCTTTGTGACCACATCTAGGATTTCCTTGGCAAAGATACTGGAGGGGTTTGTCATTTTCTTCTCCAGCTCATTTTACAGATGAGGAAACTGAGGCAGACGGGCTGAAGTGATTGGGTAAGGTCCCACAGCTCCTAGAAAGAAGTTTCCTTAAAAAAAAAATTAAAAATTAAAAAATTTAAAAAAAAGTTTCCTGGCTCTGACCCAGCATTCTGTGCATTATGGCGCCACCTAGCTGCCCTTCGATGTCTACACACATCCCTTAAATTAATATACACAGTCTCCTTGAACTTATTTTTGAAACAAAGTTTCATCTTAAAAAAGGGGGGGGGCGTTTATTTTCTCTCCCTCCCTCCCGTGAAACAAACAAAAAAGAAATTGATCAAATAAGCTCAGCGGACCGCAGCCGATTTCCTGATTGGCCACTTCCAAGCTGCATCTTGGAATCCATCCCGCCCTCTCTGATTTCTACCTAATTTGTACGTAATTGTTCGTCTCTTGGTTTCTCCCGTGGGATCCGTGAGGTCAAGAATCTTTCTTTGTATTCCTAGAGCTCAGCACAGTGCCCGGCACTTGGTAAGTGTTTCATCCTAGAAACCACCTGCTGCATCAATTGCTGTGAAAATATTATTATAATTTTACTTTGAAATAACAATGTTCAGGCCACTCTCTTATTATTTTTTTAATTTTGCTTTTGCTTTGTGGATACAAAAGGGAAGAATTGTATCCGTTGATGCAGCTTGGCTCTTGGAAGGGTTCTGCAATTCCAGCCCTACTTGAGAAACACCTGTTGACTGGCCTCTTTGACTGAAGCCCAGTATCTTCACCTTTGGATCTTCCCTCCCTCCCCAAAATTGCACCGATACACGTTCTAAAGTCATACAGAGTTTTTGTTTTATTTTTTTTTGCTGAGGCAATTGGGGTTAAGTGACTTGCCCAGGGTCACACAGCTAGGAAGTGTTAAGTGTCTGAGACCAGATTTGAACTCAGGTCCTCCTGACTTTAGGGCTGGTGCTCTATCCACTGCATCACCTAATTTCCCCCAGAGTTTTTTTTTTTTCTTTAAGATGTCACTATATACTGACTCTGCTAACTGGTTGATAAAGCTGGAGCTTGAAGTCTCTGGTTTCATTGACAAAGTCAAGGAGATGACTTCTCCCCTCAGGGTACAAGCTGAGGGATTGGGATTATGTATTTTCTTTAATACAATTGATTTGAGATTTGCTGGCAAATGTTTACCAATCAGCTTTCAGAAGGAAAAAAAAAAGACTTTTTTTTGCTGTTTATTTTCAAAATATATGCATATGTAATTTTCAACCTGGCAAATTGCAAAACCTTGGGTTCCAAATTTTTCTCTGTCCCTTTCTCTTCCTCCTTGACCTAGACAAGCAAATAATCCAATATATGTTTTTAAAATATGTGCATTTTTTGATATTATTGTTGTTTGCTTTTTGTTTTTTTTTTAAGCTTTTTATTTTCAAAACATATGCATGGGTAATTTTCAACATTCACCCTTGCAAAACCTTGTGTTCCAATTTTTTTCTCTCCTTTTCCCCTAATCCCTTCTCTAGATGGCAAGTAATCCAATATATGTTACACATGTTCACTTCTTCTATAGATATTTCCATATTTATCATGCTGTGCAAGAAAAATCAGATAAGATAAAACAAGAAAAAAACAAGCAAGCAAATAAAAAACAAAAAAGATGAAAAAAGTATGTGTGATTCACATTCAGTCCCTATAATCTCTCTGAGTGCAGATAGCTCTCTCCATCACAAGACTATTGGAACTGGCCAGAATCACCTCATTGTTGAAAAGAACCACGTCCAATAGAATTGATCATCATTTTGTTGTTGCCATGTATAATGATGTGGTTCTGCTCATTTCACTCAGCATCAGTATGTCTCTCCAGGCCTCTCTGAAATCATCCTGCTGATCATTTCTTATAGAATAATAATATTGCATTACACTCATATACCATAACTTGTTCAGTAATTCCCGGAATAATGGATATCCACTCCGTTTCCAGTTCTTTGCCATTACAAAAAGGGCTGCTACAAACATTTTTGCACATGTGGGTCCTTTTCTCTAAAAAAATCACATTTTAAAGTTTGACTGCATTAACATTTTCTCTATTACTTTCTTAAATCTGGACAAACAGCAAAATGAAAAGCCAAACCCTGATTTGCAGATTTCTGAGTCATACATGCTCTTCTGAAAATTTAATAATTGGTTCTCATCAGCTTGAGCCCCGAGTGGTGTTCCCCCAATTGTGAGGTTCTAGCTCCTTTTAGCTATTTCAGATGAATTAATTTTTAGAAAGGGGATATTTACTTTCCAAGGACAAGCATATAAACTCATATCCTAATACCTTAGGGGCATACTTTCTCTTTATACAAGATGGAAATACCTTCCCCTGGAGGAACAAGATCAAAGACAAAGGCCAAGGCCTGAGGCCTATTTCTTTCCAGGTCTCTAAAAGAGCAGAGTCTTTCAGACTACCAGTAGGAGGCTTCACTAATGGGAAAAGAAAACTAAAAGGCTTGAGGCTACCTGAAGAAAAAGACATCCTCCTAATGATGTGGATTACTGACCAGGATCAGCAACCTAAAAAAAAAAAAAAAAAAAAAAAAAAAACCGAAACACAAACCCAAGAAACTTCCCATTCCAAGTCAGCACCACTCCCGCCTCCAGTCTGCCCATGTGGACAGAGGTCATTCCCAAGCATTCTGTGGGTAAGATCTTCCCAATTTTTTTTTTTTTGAAACTTCTCATTTCTCATGGGAAATATCCCATGACACAGCACATTTTTTTTTAATTCATAAGACAAAGAAAATAAGAGATAGTAGGAGAAACATCGCTATTTGAAAATAAAATTATAATACAATTTTTGCAGTAACTAATGCCATTGGTCTTTCTAGAGCTATCACTTTTGGAGTACTAGGCACTGTACTAAGCCCTGAGAATGATAACGTTCCATTGTTGTTGTTCAATTGTGTCCAATTATTCCTGATCTCATTGGGAATTTTATTGGCAAAGATAGTGGAGTGTTTTTTATTCATTTACATATGAAGAAACTGAGGTAAACAGGGGTGAGTGACTTGCCTACAGAGGTAGGAAGTGTCTGAGACTGGATTGGAACTCAGATCGTTCTGACTTCAGTCTCAGTGCTGTCTATTCACTTTACCCCTTAGATTTCTCATCATCCATTTCACTCCTATAAAATCCCTCTCCCCCATGAAGAAGGGAAGTTCTACCATAGTATAGATATTACAAATCCCATGTTAATAGTACACATTTAGCTAATTTTATGGACATATTTTTTGGAAATTGCTTTCTAGAATAGTCGAATTGATTCCCATCTTCACAAACATTATTGTGCCTGTTTTACTAAAGCCCCTTCAATGTAGATCTTCCTTTTTTTAAATCCTTTGTTGTTGTTCTTCTTTTGAGAGGTGTGAGGTAGGACCTCAAAGATGTTTGAATTTGCATTATTTCTCCAATTATGAATGGTTTAGAGTATTTTTCATATGGATGTTGATAGTTTTGGAAAGTATCTGTTCAGATTTTTTGACCCCTTATCTATTGGAAATGGCTTTTATTCAAATAAATCTGAATCAGATTCCTATATAGCTTGGATACTAGACTCTATCAGAGAAACCTGTTGCAAAGATTTTAACCCAGTTCCCTGTTTCTCTCCTAATTTTAATTGTACTGATTTTGCATGTATGAACAATTTTACATTTTATAGTCAAAATTGTCCCATTTTCTTTTCTGTGAACCCTCTGTCCTTTGTTTTTCCAAGACATCTTTGTATATCCAGAGACCTTGAAAGGTCCTTACTCCTCAAAAAAGCCACCTATTATGTGTGAGTCATTGTCAGTTTGGAGTTTATTTTGATATATAATATGAGATGTTAGTTTATCCTTCATTTCTGCCAGAGTATCCCCTTATTTTCCCAGCAGATTTTGTCATAATAACGATAGCCAAAGATAGATAAAGCATTGATTAAACTCTTAGTATGTGTGAGCATTGTGGGATACAAACACAAGCAAATAGAATCTCTATCCTCAAGGAGATTCCATTCTTTTTCTTTTCTTTTATATAATATTTTTAAAGTACACATTGCTTTATGAATCATGTTGGAACAGAAAAATCAGAACAAAAGGGAAAAACCACAGGAGAGAAAAAAAAAAAAAAGAAGTGAACATAGCATATGTTGATTTACATTCAATCTCCACAGTTCCTTTTCTGGATGTGGATGATGTTTTCTATCCAAAGTTTATGGGGAATTATTTGCATCACTGAACCACTGAGAAGAACCAAATCTTTCATAGCTGATCACACATTCTTGCTGTTATTGTGTACAATGTACTCCTAGTTCCGCTTGTTTCACTCAGCATCAGTTCATGTAAATCTTTCCAGGCCTTTCTAAAATATTTTTTGTCCATCATTTTTTAATAGAACAATAATATTCCATTACCTTTTTATACCACAACTTGTTTAGTAATTCCCCAATTGATGGCCAACCACTCATTTCCCAATTTTTTGCTACTGCAAAAAGAGCTGCTAGAAACATTGTGAAGAGATTCCATTCTAATGGGGGAAAGCAGCTCATGAAGGGAATTTAAACAGTGTAAGGAGGTAGGTTAAGGAACCAGACTTTCATTTAGAAAGTCAGAGATTGAGCAAGCCTGAATATTAGGGACTGAGGGTGGAAATGGAAGAGCTGGTCCTACTTCAGATGAAAATTCTGGGAAGTAACTCATCTATTAGAGGAGGCAACCTTAGGGATGGAAACTTTCCTAGTGTGAAAAGACTTCTAGGGAAGTAATGGGGGAGGTGTCTAGAAGGCAGGGAGCAATTTTAAATTTAAATTCAGCCTCAGATACTTCCTAGCTGTGGGCTAGCTACTTAACCATGTTAGCCTGAGTTCTTTATCTGTAAATTGAATTGGAGAAGGAAATGGCAAACCGAGTATCTTTGCAAAGAAAACCCCAAGTGGGGACATAATTGAAATGACTCAACAGCTCTAAGTCCTTTTGATGACTATTTCTGTGTAGTGTGGTTTTAGATTTGGTCTTGACAGGGTCTTCTTCCTTCCCATTTTTTCCCCTAGTAAATTTATTTATTTTTAATACACATTACTTTATGAATCTTGTTGGGAGAGAAAAATTAGAACAAAAGGGAAAAACCACAGGAGAGGAGAAAAAAAAAACCCAGAAAAAAAGAAGTGAACATAACATGTGTTGATTTATATTCAGTATGCTTAGTACTTTTTTTCCCCCTGAGGCAATTGAGGTTAAGTGATTTGCCCAGGGTCACACAGCTAGGAAGTGTTAAATGTCTGAGCCACATTTGAACTCAGGTCCTCCTGGCTTCAGGGCTGGTGCTCTATCCACTGCGCCATCTAGCTGCCCCTGCTTCATACTTTTTCCTGGATGCAGATGGCACTTTCTATCCCAATTCTATTTGGATTACTTTAGATCACTGAATCACTGAGAAGAACCAAGTCTTTTGTAATTTATCATCACACATTCTTGCTGTTATTGTGTACAATGCATTCCTGGATCTGCTTGTTTCACTCAGCTTCAGTTTGTGTAAATCCCTCCAGGCCTTTCTAAAATCCCATTTTTTTTTTAAACATGATTTTCCTTGAGGTTCTTTATTTTTTGTTCCTTCAGGTGAATTTTATTATGATTATTTTATTTCTATAAAATATTCTTTTAGGACAGCTAGGTGGTGCAGTGGAGAGAGCACTAGACCTAGAATCAGGAAGATAAGTCTTCCTGAATTTAAATTTGTCCACTGGGGAGCAATCTGGAACTATCCCCAAAGAGCTATAAAGCTGTGCATACCCTTTGACCCATCAGTGTCTCTACTGGGTCTGTATCCCAAGGAAATCTTAAAGGAGGGAAAAGGACCCCTATGTGCAAAAATGTTTGCAGCAGCTCTTTTTGTGGGAGTAAAAAATCAGAAAATGAGTAGATGCCCATCATTTGTGGAATGGCTGAACAAGTTGTGGTACACATAGAGTTAATGGAATATTATTGTTCTATAAAAAATGATGAACAAGCTAATTTTAGAAAGGCCTGGATAGATTTACATGAACTGAGGCTGAAGAACACAAGCAGAACCAGGAATACATTGTACACAATAGCAGCAAGAATGAGTGATGATCAACTATGAGAGATTCTCATTGGGTTAGTGATCCAGTCCCAATAGATTTTGGCCAGAAAAAACCATCTGCATCCAGAAAGAGAACTATGAATGTAAATCAACACATATTATGTTCACTTTCCCCCCCTCTTTTCTTTTTATCTCCCATGGTTTTTCTCTTTTGCTCTGATTTTTCTCTCCCAACATGATTCCTAAAGCAATGTGTATTAAGCATAAATAAATAAAAAAAAGAAAATCCCAAATAGAGTTATAGAGAGTTATTCAGAACTGAACAATAATTACAAAATATTGTTTTGGAATATCTTTGGCGTGGCACCAAATAATTAAATTAATTTATGTAATATCATTTTAAAAAATTATATTGGCTTAGCCTATCCATGAGCAATTAATTTCTCTCCATTATTTAAGTCTCTATTCGTATATGTCATGTTTTGATTGTTCAGTGAGATGTTCCCCGGGGAATCTTGGTAAATAGACTGGCAAGTAATAAATTCTGTTGTTATTTTGGATGAAATTTACTAAAAGTTTAACAAAGTTGAAAGCTATAAAATAAATGCACACAAATCATCAGCATTCCTCTAGATTAACAACAAAACAACCAGAAGAAATAGAAATTTTATCCAACCTTCAATTTTGTTAAACCCTTAATAAATGCTTATTGAAGTTAGAAAGGATCTCAGAAGAGAAAAGAGATGCCAGAATTGGGAGGGTTCTTAGAACATGGAATGTCAGAACTGGGAGCAAATGTAGAACAGGAGTGTTAAAAAGGCCAGAGCTGGAAGAGACTTAGAACAGAGAATGTCAGAGCTGGCGGGGGGGTGGGGGGGTGTCTTAGAACAGGGAATGTCAGAGCTGGAAGGGGCCTTAGAACAGGCGACGTCAGAGC
>JAJPUD010005302.1:17690-34146 GCA_023553655.1 Myrmecobius fasciatus
TGTCAGAACTGGGGGGGGGTCTTAGAACAGGGAATGTCAGAACTGGGGGGGGGATCTAGAACAGGGGATGTACCGGACATGAGAATAAGAAAGGCCAGAGCCGGGAAAGATGTAGTATATTGAGTTCAGAGCTGGGAGGGCTTTCGTAACCACGTGACAGGCCTTATTGTAAGTAACTTTTCACACTGAAGTTCACAAAGTTGAATGCACTTTTTAGGGTGAAGCAGCAACTCAGAGAGGGCGCGACCCCTTTAAGATAACTTCCCTCCCTCAGAAGGCAAGACCGGAAGTGGCTCTCTTCCCCTCCCTTTTCTGGATCCACGTGGTTCCTAGAGGAAGTGACGCGAGGGGAACCCGGGAGCACTAGAGAGAGGGCGACAGCAGGGCCACCGGAGGAGTCTCAAGCTTTCCCAGTTGGTGAGCGGAGAGCGGAGGGGCTCCCGGCGCCGCACGAGGCTGTCGTGGGAGGCGGTCAAGAGGTGGGACCGGGTGTGGGTGTGCAGGGCATGGCCCGGAGGGGGCGTGCCCCGTGGGCGTGGTCTACAGGAAGCGGGCCTTGCGTGGGGCGTGGTTTGTTGGAGGCGTGGCTTGCGCGGGGGCGTGGACGCGGGCCCTTGGTGGACGCCGCAGCTTGTCCGTGGCCAGAGCTTGTGGGGCTGAGTCACCACCGACCCTGGCCTGCCTTTTCCCGCAGAGACCCTCGAGCCAACGCAGCCGCACGGGCGGCCGGAAAACCGGGACCGCCAGGCCTGAGGCATGGTGAGGACTCCGCCGGGAGCGTACATGGAGGGCGAGGGGCGCCGTCAGAGGAGACCCCGAGTGCAGGCGCTCAGGGGGGGAGAAGAGATCTGGGGAGAATCCCGAGTGTACGCGCCTGGGGGGGGTGGGGACCCTCAGAGGGGACCCCGAATGCAGATGCCCAGCAGGGGGTGGAGCTCTGAGAGGGAGCCCCGAATTCAGACGCCTGGTAAGGGAGGCGAGACCCAAAGAAGGGATCCTGAGTGCAGGCTCCCAATGAAGGAGGAGAGACCTAGGGAAGGGCCTAGGGGGGAGGGGGACCCTGAGAGGGGATCCCGAGTCCAGGTGTGAGGAGAGAATGGGACAGGAGAGGGGACCCCAGTATACATGCCTGGGGGAGAGGGACCCGGAGTGCAGATGCCATGGAGGGGACATGAGAGGGGACCTTTAGTGCAGGTGCCCAGTAGTGCTGGGAGACACTGAGAGGGGACCCCAGTGTACATGTCTGGGGGGAGGGGACCCCAAGAGGGAACCCTGAGTGCAGGTACCCAGTGGTAAGGGCTAACCTGAAGTGCAGATGCCGGGACTTGGGGGACCCATTGTAGAGGGGCTGGGAACCTGGTGTGGTGCCCCAAGGGGTGCCCAGCTTTAGGGAGGAGGTCGGAGACCCCAGCTACAGGATCCCCTAAGGCCCCAGCAAAGAATGAAGAGCTGGGGGGGTGAGGGAGGCCCCCCATCCTCCAGCCTCCTTCCTCCCTGGCAGGCCACCACACTGGACCTGAAGTCCAAGGAAGAGAAGGATGCTGAGCTGGACAAGCGAATCGAGGCCCTGCGCAAGAAGAACGCCGCCCTGATTCGGCGTTACCAGGTGGGTGGCCGGCCTTCCTCTGCCCCCCATGGCTCCCAGTGGTGAGTCTAGCGGGCCTAGCGTCTGTCTGTCTGTCTCCCAGGAGATTGAGGAAGACCGCAAGAAGGCCGAATTGGAAGGAGTGGCCGTGACAGCACCCAGGAAAGGGCGCCCCGCTGAGAAGGAGAATGTTGCGGTGGACGTGGTAATGGGGCCCAAATTGGGGGGGGGCTGGGAAGTCCAGGAGCTTCTCGGGGCTGGGCTCTGACCACTTCCCTTACGTGTCCTCTGCAGGAGAGGAGCATGGGCTCGGGCCGCCGGCCAGCTGCCCCCTCTCGAGCCCAGGCGAGCACTGGGAAGGGGGGTCGCAATGCCCCCCAGCGCGGAGGCCGGGCCGGGCCAGGTAGGGGGTCCAGGTTCTGGGAAGAAGAAGTAGTGATCTATGTAGAGCCGCCACCAGCACGAAGTGGAGGAGGCCGGGGCCGTCGAGGCCGGGGCCGAGGAGGGGGAGCTTACCCTGGAGGGAACGGCCTGGCGGCGGGGGACGCTTCGGTCCCTGACAGGAGATCCAAGGTAATGATCTGGTTCAGGGCCTCCCCCGACCAGGGTCTGTCTCCTTAGCCTAGAAAACCCTTCTGCCTTTGCCACTGTTGTCTGCAGCCCTCTGCCCCTTGGCCACCCCCACACTTGAGCTCTGCACATCCCTGATCGCATCCACACCCAGCCCCCGTCTGCCTGCTCCTCCTTGGTGCCCGGCCCCATCCATCTTCTTTTTGGTGCCTGGCCTCCCCTACCTTGGTTTCTGTCCCCATCCATCCGCTTCTCCTCCTTTGGTGCCCAGCCCCCATCCCTCCACTCCACCTTAGTGCCCGTCCCTGTCCGTCCGCTCCTCCTTGGTGCCTGACCCTCTCCCCCTTGGTGCCTAGCTTCTGTCTGTCCGCTCCTCCTTGGTGCCCGTCCTGTCTGCCCGCTCCTCCTTGGCGCCTGCTCCCCCACCCTCAGTGCTCAGCCTCCATCCATCCACTCCTCAGTGCCCGTGCCCCTTTCCCCTGGTTGCCAACCCCTTCTGCAGAGTGACTGGGCTTCGGCCCCTCCCCTTCTCCTTTACACGCTTCCTTTGCCCAGGCTCTCACCATGTTTCTCTGTCCTTGAGAGCAGATGCACAATCCCTCTTTGCTGGTTTCCACCCTCACTTGTGTCCCTGCCCGCTGTTCTGGGCTGGGGGGGCTCCAGCCCCTGTGCCCCCTGCAGCCCTGCCCCTCATCCCAATGGCAGGCGCTTTCTCTGTGGGCATGCCCCCTTTCCACCTCATCTCTTCCTGCTGCCTTTGCCAGCTTCCTCACCTGGGAGCCGCCTTCCCAGTTCCCCGTGGTCTTCATGCCTCCCCTCTGAGAACTCTTCTCCCTGGGAGGTCTGTCCCTTTGGGGCCCTTGGTGTCTGTCCCTCCTCAAGGGCAGGGACCATGTTCTCGGAGCTTAGCACCTGGCGGACTCCTGAGAAACGACCCCCTGCCCCATTAGTCTGTCCCTTCTCCTTGTCCTGGGCCTCCTGCCCCTTCCTCTGGGCTGCTTTTCTTCTCTGTCTCTGGACTTTTCAGGAGTGGGAGGAGCGACGTCGCCAGAATATTGAAAAGATGAATGAAGAGATGGAGAAGATAGCCGAGTACGAGAGAAATCAGCGGGTGCGTGGGGCCTGGCGGTGCTGCAGGGGGTGGGCGACCCTGCTGGGCCTGCCGGGCCCAGCTCACTCCTGCTTACCCCCACCTCAGGACGGGCTGCCCGAAAAGAATCCTGTCCGGAACTTCCTGGACGATCCTCGTCGCAGTGGGCCTCTGCAGGAGGCCGAGCGGGACCGTCGCGAGGGGAGCCGCCGCCATGGCCGGAACTGGGGTGGTGCCGACTTTGAGCGAGTTCGCAGTGGCCTGGAGCAGGAGCGTTATGTGGGTGCTAAACACCGAGTCGGGAGGAGGGCCCGGGAGGATCACAGGGAAGAGCAAGGCCCTGGGCCAAGGGTGCCAGGGGCAAGGGACCCGAGGAGGGCTGGGGCTGAAAAGGGACTGCTGGGCTGACTCCCTGGGCTTGGGGGAGGCTGGTAGGGGGTCTGGGTCCCAGCCTGGGAGGGTCCTGAACCAGGGATGCTCAGTTGGAGGGCGTGGCAGCGGGACAGAGGGATGCTGGGCTACTTAGACATCCGGCTCCAACCATGCTGTTTGTTGGAGAGAGCAGGGTCGTCGGGCAGGACCAGGCGGAGACATGACGCTGTCCATGACGGGCCGGGAGCGGGCAGAATACCTGCGATGGAAGCAGGAGCGTGAGCGCATTGACCAGGAGAGGTTACAGCGGCATCGGAAGCCCACGGGCCAGTGGCGCAGGGAATGGGATGCTGAGAAGACAGAGGGCATGTGGGTGCTTGTCCTTGTCCCCCTAGCTTCCAGTGCCCCTTCTGCCCCCTATCCTTTTCTTTCATTCTCATCTTCTGGCTCTTTTCTCATCTTCTGTTCACTTTTTTAGTTAACTTTTCAATTAATGAAAATCTTCGTTCTCTTTCCCCCTTCTTCCCAACTCTTCTCATAGAGAAAGAAAGAAAAAGAAAACCCTTGTTAAGAGCATAGTCATTTAAACACGTTTCTGAATTGGGCATAGCCAAAAAACCTGCCCCAAAACACCTCTGACTGCTGAGTCTGGCAGCTCCATCAGGAGGAATCCTGGGGTCTGGGCTGCCCTTTGCATTGACCCTGCTCCAAGTCTTTCTAAGTTACGCATCTTTCCGGTGTTGTTACGGCACAGACTGACCTCTTGCTTCTCACTTTGCTCTGCATCTTCATAGAAGTCTTCTCAGGCTTTTCCAAAGCCATCCCCTTCATCATTTCTCACAGTGCGGTAGCATCCACATACCGCAGCTTGTTCAGCCATTCCCCAGGTGAGGTCATCGCCCCCTCAGTGTCCAGTTCTTTGACAGTATGAAAAGAGCAGTTGTAAATATTTTTGTAGATAGAGGTCCCTTTTTCTTTAGTCACTGGGATATAGATCTAGGATTGGAGAGTATTCCTGGATCAAAAGACTCATATAGAATATACCTCAATTGCTTTCCAGTACGGCTGCATCTGTTCACAGCTCCACCAACAATGTATTAATGGACCTCTAGCACTTGATATTTTTTTTTTCTTTTTTTTTTAAATCAACTTTGTCATAAGGTAGAACCTCAAAGTGATTTTAATTTCACTTAAATTATTAGTGATTTGGAACATTTTTTCATGTGACTATTTACAGCTTGCATTTCTTCTTTTGAAAATTGTTGGTTCATATTCTTTGACCTTTTGTCAATTTGGAGAATGAATTATTCTTATAAAGTTGATTCAGTTTCCTATATAGCTTAGCAACATAAGCTTTAACAAAGTTGCAACAAAGATTCCCCTCCGCCCCCCCCCCCCCCGTACCTGTTTCTTTTATAATTTTAGCAGTATTGGTTGGTTGTGAAAAATCTTCACAATTTTATTTCATTGGAATTGTTCATCTTACTTTCTATGATTCTCTCCTTGTTTTATTGTGAATTCTTCCTCTAACCATGTATCTAACATAATTTCTTCCTTCCTTGCTCTCCTAATTTGTTTGTGATGTCACCTTTTATGTCTAAATTATGTGCCCATTTGGAACTCGGTATATGCTATGAGATGCTGGTCTGGGCTTCATTTCTGCTAGGCGGCTTTCTAGTTTTCCCAGCAGTTTTTGACAAATAGTGAGTTCTTATCTTAATACTTAGGATCTGTCAAGCACCAGACCTACCATGTTTTCTCCTATAAATTGTGTACTTCATTTATTCCACTAATTGAGCTTTTTTTTCTCTTACCCCAGGCCTAAATTGTTTTGGTGACTGTTGCATTGTGGTTTGCTTTGAGAGCTGGTATGATTAGGCCTCCTTCCTTTTTTTCCTTCTCTCTTGAGATTCTTACCTTTTGTTCTTCCAGATGCACTTTGATATTATTATTTTCTTTCTCTACAAAGGAATCTTTTGGTAGTTTAATTAATTTAGCACTGAACAAATAAATCAATATAGATAGTATTGTCATTTTTATTATATTTGCTTGTTCCAGCTATGAGCAATTAATGTTTTTCTAATCTCAGGTTCTAAATCTAAGTCATCTAAGTAAGATGACTTCATTTGTTTAAAGGTGTTTTTATAATAGTATTTCTATAGTTCCTGGATGTATCCTGTCATAGGTAGACTCCCAAGTATTTTTGACTGTAGCTCCTATAAATGGAATTTCTCTCTTACTATTTGCTGTTTTGTAAGTAACATGCAGAAATGCAGATGACTGATGTGGATTTATTTGAAAATTCTCTAATTTTGCAGATGTGGTTAATATTTTGTTCATTTTTTTAGTTGCCTCTTAACTCATCTAAGTATATCATATAATCTGTAAAATTTTGTTTCCTCTTTGTCCTTAGTTCTTCACTTTTTTTGTTTTACTGTAAGAATTTCTTGCTCTATATCAAATAGTAATGGTGATAATGAATATTTTTACTTTATCCTTAATTTTATTTAAAGAGTCTCTAGTTTTGTTATCTTCATTACATATAATGGCTCTTGGTTTTAGATAGGCATTACTTGTATTAAGGAAAGATTCACTTGACTTTGTTGTCTACTTTATTTTTCCTTTCTCTCTCTCTCTCTCTCTCTCTCTCTCTCTTTTTGGCTGAGGTAATTGGGGTTAAATGACTTGCCTAGGGACACACAGCCAGGAAGTGTTAAGTGTCTGAGGCCAGATTTGAACTCAGGTCCTCCTGACTTCAGGGCTAGTGCTCTATTCACTACACTAATTAGTGCCTCTGTTGCCTACTGTTTTTAAACAGGAATGGTGTCTTGTCAAAAGCTTTTGCTGAGACTTTTGACATAACCATGTTTTTTGTTGTTCTTGTTATTAATATGATTACTTATATTTATAGTTTTCCTCATATTGAATCAAATCTGTCATCGTAGTATATAATCTTTGTGATGTGTTACTGTGATCTTCTTGTTCTAATACATTTTTTTTTTTTTTTTTTTTTGCTTTTTGCTGAGGCAATTGGGGTTAAGTGACTTGCCCAGGGTCACACAGCTAGGGAATGTTAAGTGTCTGAGACCAGATTTGAACTCAGGTCCTCCTGACTTCAGGGCTGGTGCTCTATCCACTACGCCACCTAGCTGCCCCTTGTTCTAATACATTTAAAAAAATTTTTGTTATCAATATTCATTAGAGATGTTAGTTTTTTTTTTGACTCTTGCTAGTTTAGGTATCGAGACCATTTTTTTCTGTCAGAAAAATTTGGTAGGATCTCTTCCTATTTTTTTCAAATGGCCTTTGTAATATTGGAATTAATTGTTATATAAAGGTGTGATTGAATTAATTTGTGAATCCATTTTATTGTGAATCCCAGTTTCATTGGGAGCTCATTTTATGTTGCTTGATTTCTTTTTTCTGAGATCATGTTTTGGTAGTCTGAACATTTTACATTTTTGTAAAAAATTCACCCATTTCATTAGATGGTGAAGGTTTTTTGGGGTATATTATTGGGTTTCTAATTTCCTTTCTTATGAATTCACTGGTAATTTGTTTTTCTTTATTTTTAAAAATCAAATTTCTTCATGGTTTATTTTATTAGTTTTGTCCCCCTCAAAACAGCTCCTAGTTTTATTTAAAATAATAATTCACTGGAGGGTTTTGCTTTCAATTTTGTTAATCTCTCTCTTTTTTTCAGAATTTATTATGGTATTTAAATGTGATTTTTTAGTTCGTTAGTTTAAAAAATTTTTTTTAGTTGTATGTCCAGTTTGTTGATCTCTTCTTTTATTGATAAAGGTAGAAATATAAATCTTTTCCTAAGGAGTGTTTTAACTGTATCCCCCAAATTTTGGTATGTAATTTCATTATTGTCATTAACTTGAATGAAATTATTGACTGTTTTTGGGATATATTCTTTGACCTATTCTTTTTTTTTTTCCCCTTTGGCAAGGCATTCAGGACTAAGTGACTTGCCCAGGGTCACACAGCTAGTAAATGTCAAGTGTCTGAGACCTGATTTGAACTCAGATACTCTGTGCTGCCTACCTGTTCTTGACCCCTTCATTCTTTAGGATAGTTGTTTAGTCTCTAATTAATTTTTAATAGTTTCTTCAGGGGCCCTTTCTTGAATGAATATCATTTTATTGCATTGAAGCTTTTAACAATACAGGCTATTTTCCATTTGTTTATGAGATTAATGCCCTAGTCAATTTTTATAAAGATCTCTATATTATATCTAGTTTTTCTAAAATTCTATTTAAGTCCTTAACTTTTTTATTTTTTGACTAGATTTATGTAGGTCTGAAAGGGGTACATTGAGGATCCATAGTATTACGTAGTTTTATTCTGTTTTTCTTGGAGCATTTATATGTTATGTCATTTGGTTTATATGCCTTCAGTATTAATATCCACTGTCTATATCTTTTAGAAAAATGTAATTTTCCTGTTTATCTTTTTTATAAGATAAATAATGCATAATGTTATTTTTGATGTTGCCCAGTCTGAGATCTTAAATGCAACCGCTGGTTTTTTTTTTTTTTTTTTTTTTTTTCACTTCAGCTGAAATGTGATGGAATTTGCTCTCAGTCTTTATTGTAAGTCTGTGAGAACTTAAAGTATATTTAGAAAGAAAGTATATTTCTTGTAAACAACATATTGGTGGATTCAGCTTCTTTCTTTTTGCATTTTATGAGTAAATTCATCATCCCATTTATCTTCACAATTATGATCATTGTTTATTTCTCTTTATCTTGTTCTTTTATACTTTTCCTTCTCTTTATTCCTCCTCCCACCTTTATGAAGAAGAAAATGGTAAGAGAGATGTGCACTAGGCTGGGTGAAATTTACCCTTCTTCCTTCAACTCTGTCTAGTCCACAACCCAATCACAGTTTCTTATCCTTTCTTTTCTTTTAAAAACCCCATTCTTTATAATTAGGGTTTATTTTGTATATGTTTGTTTTTATTTCGTGTGTGTGTGTGTGTGTGTGTGTGTGTGTATTTTCCTTTTTTTCTCCCTTTCCTTTCTTTAAAGGTTATCAGAATATCACAAACACTCCCAGATCCTTTGTCTTACATGAATTCTGATAAAAAGGTTCAGAGTAGACACTACTACTTTTCCATATTGGAATCCAAACATTTTATTCTCATTTAGTATATTATGGTTATCTTAATTCCTCTGTTTGTATTTCCTTGGAAGCCCTTTATTTCATTAAAGGGTAATTATGATTGTTCCTGTTTATATTTTTATCTTTTTCTTTACTCCTCTGTTTTAACTTAAAGGTTTCTACATAGTTTTTTTCATCAGATATGTTCTCCCTACTGTTTATAGTGATGGCTGTTAAATCTTGTGTGATCCTGACTGGGGTTGCTCGTTACATGAATTTTCTCTGGCTGCTTGTTGTATATTTTTAAATCTAATAGAATTTGTTCCATTTTACTGGGTAAGTTACCCTTGGTTATAAATCTATATTTTTTGCCTTCTATAATTTCTTAGTTCAAATTTTCCATTTCTTTATAGTAATATCTGCTAAATCTTATATAATCCTAATCTGTATAGCCTTAGTATTTGAATTCTTTCTTTTTGGCTGTTTGTAAGATTTTTACTTTCACCATAAATATATGAATTTTGAATGCAGTATTCCTGTGAATTTTTATTTTGGAGTTCTCTCTCCCCTTTTCTCCCCATGAAAAAACTTTTTCGTTTAGCAAAATCTACTTTCTCTTCCCTTGAAATTGTTATAAACATGTATAATATGTTTATAGCAAAACAAATTCCCAAATTGACCACATCAAAAAGAAAAAATTCTAATTATGCTTTGTGAGCCCTTTACCTCTCTGTCAGAAGGTAAATAGCATTTTTCATCATGAGTCTTCTAGAATCAAAATTGGCCATTATACCAGTTAGAAATCTTAAGTCTTTCAATGTTCTTTGTCTTTTAAATGTTGTTGCCCCTGTATAAATTGTTCTGTTTTCCTTATTTTAGTCTGTATCCATTTATTCAAATCTTCCCAGGTTTCTCTGAAATTGTTCTCTTCAGCACTTCTTCTAGCATAATAGTATTCAGTCAGATTTATATATCGTGTGTAGCTTAGCCATTTCCAAGTTGATGGAAACCTCAGTTTCCAATTCTTTGCTACTGGAGTTACTATTAACATTTTTTGTATGTCCTTAGAGTTTGATTTGCTTAGGATTAATTAATCTTTTTTTTTTTCTTGTCTTTTTTTTTTTTTTTTTGGCTGAGGCAATTAGGGTTAAGTGACTTGCCCAGGGTCACACAACTAGGCAGTGTTAAGTGTCTGAGATCAGATTTGAACTCAGGTCTCCTGACTTCAGGGCTGGTGCTCTATTCACTGTGCCACCTAGCTGCCCCTGCTTAATCTTTTTCTTAAGCTGATCTTCCTCTTAGTTTTCCTTTCTGCCTTTTTCTCCTGCTTCCCTGTTGAATGAAATGTATTTCTACATTTACATTCTAGTTGTATATATGTTTGTATTTCCTTCGATATAGTCATATGAATGTGAGGTTCAGGTGTCACTTATTCACCCTCAATTCTTCCTTGTTTGTGTAGACGTCTACTTGTATACCCTAATTATATAATTTTTTTCCTAACATTCTCCTTTCCTCATTTCCCCTATTACTTTTTCCTTCTCTTTCCTTTCCTCATTTAAGATCATTCAGCTATAACAGAACCACTCCCAGGCTAATTAGACTCCTCCAGTGATCTCTGATGATAATAGGGTTCAGAGGGATATTATCCTAATTTAGAATGTACATTCTAATTAGAATTACATTAATTAGGATAGAAATGGTTTATCTCTATGTAATCTTTATGATTGTTCCTATTTATATTATCTTTTTATTTACTCCTGTGTTTTAACTTAAAAGTTTCAATATAGCTGTTTTTTTTTTCATCAGACATATTCTTTCTACTCTTAATAGTGATAGTTGTCAAATCTTATGTGATCTTGACTATGATTTCTTGGTACATTAATTATCTGTACCTTGTAGTACTGCTTGTAGCATATTTTTAAATGTAGAAAAAAGCTCTTGGATTTTGGCTGTGATGATCCTGAGAGGTTTCATTTTGTGATTTCTTTCTTTGTTTCTTTTTTTTTTTGCTGAGGCAATTGGGGTTAAGTGACTTACTTGCCTGGGGTCACACAGCTAGAAAGTGTTCCGTGTCTAAGGCTAGACTTGAACTTAGGTCCTCCTGACTTCAGGGCTGGTGCTCTATCCACTGGGCCATCTAGCTGCCCCCAAAAATCTTTATTTTTAAAACATGTGCATAGTTTTCAACATTCACCCTTGCAAAACCTTGTGTTCCAAATTTTTCTCCTCTTTCCTCTACCCTCTCCCCTAGATGGCAAGTAATCCAATATATGTTAAACATGTGCAGTTCTTTTATACACATTTCCACAATTATCTTGCTACACAAGAAAAATCTGATCAAAAAAGAGGAAAAAATGAGAAAAAACAAAATGCAAGCAAATTACAAAAAAGTGAAAATACTATGTTATGAATCCACACAGTCTCCACAGTCCTCTCTCTGAGTGCAGATGGCTCTTTTCATGTGATGTCTTTAGGAAAATAACAGGTAGATTCTAGTTTCTCTTTGTTTTCTCATCCTAAGAGATCTTAGCAGTTTTCTTTTATGAGTTCTAGAATTGTGGGTTGTGTTTTTTTTTTTTTTTTGCAAGTCAGATAGTCCATTGATTCTTTTATCTCTCATCTGTTTTCCACATCAGTGATTTTTGTTATGAAATAAATTAGATTTCCTTTTACAACCTTTTGACTTGAATATTTTTTGTTTTCTCATGTAGTAGTTGGCTTCTATTTGGTCCATTCTTGTTTTTAGTCAATTTGTTTTCTGGGCAAGGTTTTGTACCTCTTGTGTCAAGCTCTTAATTTCTTTTCCAATTCATTCTTCCACAGCTCTCATCTTTTCAATTTTTCCCCTCTCTAATGCTTTCATTGACAAAAACATTTAAAATCTTCTAAACTCTTGCATTCTGTCATCAAGGCATTCTAGTTGAATCTGTGTCCGACCTATGTTTTTATTTGAATCTTTGCTTTTAGACATTTTGGAATCTTTTTCTTCTGCTTTTATACCTTGAACCTCCCAGTGATCATAATAACTCTTTATGATGAGATTCCTTTCTGTTTGCTTCATTTTTCCAGCCCATGTGCTTGATCTAAGACTGTGTGTCAGGGCCAGGCTCTGTACTTCTGGAGGGAAAATCTGAGTTGGCCCTGTTGTTGCTCTCTTGGGAGTATTGTGTTGTGTTATCCCAGGTTCTGAGAGATGGTTCAAGCCCAGAGCCTGTAAGCTTTCAAAGCTTGCAAAGTGGAATGAGTAATCTCCTGGTCTCAGTTCTGCACGTTCCTGACCTGGATCTGGATCTGAATTAGTCTGTGGGCTTTCTGTACTCATGCCCTACTGGTTTCAGGTGACAGAACTATCAGCTTCCCTTTGGTGTGGGATTCCTCAGCAGGCTTCTGAATGGGCTGGTAACTGGAACCGAGATCCTGCTTTGCTCCCAGGTTCTGAGCACACAGCTCCTGCTTGCTGTAAGACTGGCTCCTTGTTCGGTATCAGTCTAATCCCTGCAGTTGCTCCTTCCTTTGGAACGTTATCCATGGGCACGGTTCCTCCCTGCAATCTGCCCTGGATCTGTGATCATAAGCTGAGAGGGCTTCCTGGTGGCACTTGCTCCAAGTTTGGACTCTTCTGAACCATATCTGGGATCTCTTCTTGCCTCGGTGCACAATCTCTGCAGCATCTGGTCTGGCCAGGCTCCATGCCCCGAGTCTGCTGATCTCTGTTTCTCTATTCCTACAGGAACTGGAAAAATAAATTTCTGTGATTTTTTTTTCTTTGGATTTTCAGGGTTTGTCTCACTACATCTTCTCGACCTGTTTAAAGGTGTTGGGACAGGGAGAAGTTTACGGTTTTCTTTTCTTCCACTTTGCCATCTAGGCTCCATCTCCCTCCTTCTTTTCCAGTAGTCTGCTGATTTTTTTTTAAAGTAAGTTTTTACTGACATATCTTGGGTTTTTTTTACAACAATCTGCTGTTCCCCAGTGTCCCTCCTCCTCTTCCAGAGAGCCATCACACATAATAAAGTAGACAAAGAAGAACAAAGAAAATAGATAAAGAGGAGGAAAATAATTAGCCTCACTGATTGGTACTTGGGAAAGTCTGAAGATGTTTCTAAGACACTTGTGGACTTCTTCACTTCTGAAAAAGGGTGAAACAGGGAAGGAATCTTCTTTTTCTTCTCTAGGGCCATGCTTGTTCTTGAATTTTTTTTTGGTGAATGGTTCTTTCCATTGATAATTTTGTAATCGTTGTGTATATTGTTTTCTTAGTTCTTCTCTTTGCATCTTCGTGGAGAACTTTCCATGTTTCTTTGTATTCCTCTCATTCATCATTTCTTCCAGCACAGTTATATTCCATTACATTCAAATACCACAGGTTTGTTGGGTTGCTGGTTTTTTTTTTTTAAGCTATTCCCTCATCAGTGGGTATCAACTTTGTTTCCAGTTCTTTGCTGTTTCAAAAAATACTGTTATAAATATTTTGATATGAATGGGGACTTTTTTTTAAATTAATGGCCACTTTGGGGTAGAAACTAAATAGTGGAACCTCTGGATAAGAGTATGGACTTTTTTTTTTTTTTGCTGAGGCAATCAGGGTTAAGTAACTTGCTCAGGGTCACACAAGCTAGGAAGTTTTAAGTGTCTGAGACCAGATTTGAACTCAGGTCCTCCTGACTTCAGGGCTGGTGCTTCATCCACTGTGCCAACTAGCTGCCTCGAGTATGGACATTTTTTAGTCTCCCAGATTACTTTTCAAAATGGTTGTATCAATTCACAGCTTCACCAACAATGTATTAGTGTTCCTGTTTTTCTACAGCCTCTCTGAAATTGACTATTTCCATCATTACTCTTCATTACTGATTTTCAGGGCTTGAGGTAAAACCTCAACGGTGTTTTCATTTGTAATTTAAAAATTTTTTGGAATATTCTTTCATGTGATTATTAATAGTTTGCAACTCTTCTGAGAAATATTTCTTATCTTTTGACTTATTATCCATTGGGAGATTGTTGATTGGGAAGGTTGGGAGGGGGGACAGTATGCATATATACAAACCCTTATCAGAGAAATTATGTACAAAGATTGTTTCCTCTGTTTTACTACTTCCTTCCTTCCTAGATATATTAATTTGTTTGTGCTTTTCAGTTTCATGTAAAACAAAGTGTCATTTCTTTTGTAATTGCCCCTGTCCTTTGGTTATAAATACATTTTCTATATATACCTGGGGGAGAGATGTTATTTCTCTTCTAAACTTTTTTCATATTATGACCTTTTAATGTTATGGTCATATATCCATTTAGAATGTAATGTAGAATATGGTATACTGTCCTGATCTAAGCCTAATTTCTACCAGACTGTTTTCTGGTTTTCCCAGCAGTTATTATTTTTTTTAATCAAATATAGTTATTTCCTCAGTAATTTGTCTTCCTATTTATTATAATCCATTGATTTAAAAAATTATTAGTCTTTTCTGTCTCAAGTCTGTTGATTTTTAATTCTCTCCTTAAACTGTTTTTCATATGAAATACCTGAAATATCTTTTTTTTTTTTCAGTCTAATTTTTCAAATAGATCTTACTGTCTCATGAAGTAATTTGGTTTTAATTTTCAAGGATTTTGTTCTTTGGATAAAGTTTTGAACCTCTTTTGCCCAACTGTTATTTTTCCAATTCTTCCTTCCATAATTCCAATCTCCCCTCTCCCTCCCCCAGTATTCTTTTAATTGTGGCTCTTTTTCATTTTTTTTTTTTTTTTTGAGGTAATTGGGTTTAAGTGACTTGCCCAGGGTCACACAGCTAGGGAATGTTAAGTGTCTGAGGCTAGATTTGAACTCAGGTCCTTCTGACTTCAGGGCTCGTGCTCTATCCACTGTAACACCTAGCTGCCCTTCCTCCCCCAGTATTATATCTTTTCCAGTTCTTTTCTTTAGGGTTGTCATTTGATTTATAAAATAATTTCAGTCCTTTCTACACTCTTGATTACTATCTTTCTAGAAATTCTTGTTGAGTTTGTGCCCAACCTCTGTTTTTCTTGGAGACTTGTTTGTAGATGTTTTAGTCATTTTCTCCTACGTTTGTGTCCTGAGCATCCCCATAACTACCTCTTCATGGTGACATTTCTTTCTTTCTTTCTTTCTTTTTTGGACTGCTTATTCTTCCAGTCTTTCTGGCTTGGACTCTCTGTTAGGGCTAGGCCCTGTGCATTTCTGGAGGGATCACCTTAGCTCTGCTTGTTTTGTGTTATTTGGGGAGGGACAGCTCAGCCTGAGGACCTGCGATCTGTCAGCGGGCTCACAGTGGCCTGTTCTAGGGCAAAGTTTGAGCTCTACTACTTTTCTCAGCTCTGCAGATTCCTTACCTAGATTTGTTTCTGAACAGCAGACATCCGAACTTGCCCCTGCTTAGAGCTCCAGTAGACTGGCTCAGATCTAATCAGCCCTGTCCAGGTTCATAGTGGTAGAACACAGGCTCTCCTTTGGTGTGGGCTTCCTCCCTCAGACTGGACTGGGGACTGGGCCTGCAACCCCACTCCTCTGGCTCAGTGATTCTCGGCTGGCCCTTGTGAATAAGCCTTGGTCCTCTTATCCTCATGCACATCCATGGCTTCGGACTTCTGGCCCATCTGGTCGCCATTGTCTTGGTCTGCCTTGATCTGCTGTCCTGGGCTGGAAAAATGACTGGCCATCCCCCTTCTGGTCTTGGTCCAATGTCTTTTATCAGGACCTTTCTGGATAGTTGGGGGTGAACTGGGTTGTACTGTGCTGCTCCACCATCTTGGTGGGTCTCTTGGGTCCTTTGCTCTTCTCTTTTCCCCTCCCTGTTTGCCCTTTGATATTCTCACTTCGGATATCTTTTCTCCTCTCCTCACTTTCCCTCTCGTTTTCTCTCCTCTCCCCTTTTCTCTGCTAGCTTCCCTGTTGTTTTCACCTCCTTACTCCTGGTGTGCTTGCTGCCATCTCCCATTTTCTCTTGCTGTGTCCTGCCTTACCCCCCCCCCCCAACCTTGTCTTGCTGAATTGGACTCTTCTACAGGTTCAAGGACGGACCTGGCTCTGCCCCAGAAACACCCTCTCATCATGGTGAGACCTGGGGTGGCCTCAGAGGGATGGGCGGGGAAGAGAAAAGGAGGGAGGAGCTTGTTTCAGGGTGGGGAGGAGGCAAGGTGAGGGTCTTGTCTCTACCAGCCCCTTCCTCCCACAGATGAAGGCAGTAGCCGACCCCCCAAGCCCCCAACCTTTGGAGACTTTTTGTCCCAGCACAAGACTGTGTCTGGCAGCCGAAGGAGAAGGAAGACCAGCCGGTCCCAAGCCAAAGGCCTACCTCGGGGTTACAGGTAGGAGTCTTCGGCCTGTTGGGGGTTTCTCTCCTCCCCACCCCCCCCTCCCAGGAGCTGACTAGTCTACTTGGGTTGTAGCAGTGCCCAGTCAGGCCAAGGGCTGACACAGACCCCCATCCTTGGGTGTGTGTTTCCATCTCCCTCTCCCTCTTCTCTATGACTTGCCTGATTCCTCCAGCCATGATGACCGGTGGGAGCCCAAGGAACAGAAGGAGCAATCGCCTGCCGCCGACCAGGAGAAACCCCCAGACTCAGAGCCACAGGTAGGGAGGAGAGCGCCCTGGGCTTCCAGAGGCCGCCGGCCTGGTGTGGGGGGGCAGGAGTCAGGGGCAGAGGAAGGAGACCCAGGCCTGCTATGCTCTTCCACCTCCCAGACTGAGAGCCCCAGTGCAGCCCCAGAG
>JAJPUD010005302.1:34546-44566 GCA_023553655.1 Myrmecobius fasciatus
GGAGCCGCCGCGGTCGCGCCACGAGCCCCGGGTAGATAGACGAGGCGGCCACGCGCGCCCGGGGCCGGGCAGAACCGAACCCCAGCCCCGCCTGTCGCTGCCACCGCTGGAGTCCTGGGCCTCGGAACCGCCGGACGTGCGCCTGGACCTCTGTCCTCGATGTCCCTCCCCGCCGGGCTTCGGACGAAGGATCCTACGCGCGGCCGGTCGGGAGCCTCCCTCCATCCCTCCAGCGGACACCCCTGGAACACCCTTTCCCAGATGTGCACCCCCACCCCCGGACACCCCTTCCCCCAGATGTGCGCATCCCACCCCTCCCAAATATTCGTCTCTCCCTCCCCCACCCCCGACATTCCCCGCCCAGATGGAGGCTTTCGCATCCAGATGTGCTCCTTCCTCCCCCCGCCCCTCCCATGGAAGCTCTCCCTTCCAGATGTGCGCTTTTGCCCCCCCTCCCCAGATGTGCAGGCCCCGCGCAATGGGGGATAAGGGAGGAGGTGGGGCGGCCGTCCCTAAGCCGCTTCCGGGCCTTCTGGGATGCAGCGTCCCCGCACCTGGGGACTCTTCTCCTCTGCACAGCGGAGTCCCCAGGGCACCCGGAGCCCAGTCGCTGACCAGCCTCGACCTCCCTGAATGCGAGGCCACCGGAGCCTCTCGGAAGAGTACCTCCCCGTGGCGACTTCCCTGCCTCGTCTAGCCATCCCGTCTGGGGGTGTGTGTGTGTATGTACGTGTGTCTGTGTCTGTGTACGTGTTTCCCATTTGGAAATAAACTCCTCCATTCCCTGGCAGTCCTGTGTGTGAGCTAGCTCAGTACTTGCGCCGCCGGGGTCTGGGAGCCTTTCCCACCAGCTGTGCCCCTTTCTCGGGAAACGGTGCCATTTTCTAGTCTTGGGCTACGTGGGCACCCCTTGGTCGCTAGCCTGGCTGGGATTTGAACGCCCGGGGGGGTCCACAGCCGGAGATCCTGGGGCTCAGCCCCTCCCTCCCCTTGGGGAGGGGGGGCTGGCGAAAGCCAGAGGTGCCAGAGGCCCGGTTAGATCCGGGAAAGCAGGCGGCCTAACAACGCAATGCCCATGTTGGGGGAGACTGCTGACGATTACGCCAGGCCTGATGGGGGTCGGACAATGAGGCAGGACTTCCGTGTTCTGCCTGGGTGGGAGATGGGCACGAACGAGCGCCATCCTTCCAAGGCCTCCGGGCTACAGGATGCCGCCTTTCTCGCCTTCAGCGCCGGACCCGGGGGAGCACAATACGTGCTTAGAGATCTCCAAGGGGAGCGGAGACCTTGCCGCACAATAAAAGCTCTAACTGATCATCTGGCCCAGCCCCTTCTCACCTTCCACTCATGAAACAGCTGGAATAAACTAGAGAGCTTTCAACAAGTGAGAGGAGAGACGACTCAGGGGCTCTCGGGGAAGGTGTAAGTAAGGCTGGAATAGCCTCCGGCTTCCGGGGGGGATGAGGAGGCTGGCAGCTCTCTCTCCCCTCCTCCTCCCCTTCTACACACAGACACACACAGAGACACTCACACACTCATACACACACACACACACACAGACACACACTCATACACACACACACACTCACACAGACACACTCACACTCACACACACAGACACACACTCATACACACTCACACACACTCACACAGACACACACTCACACAGACACACACTTACACAGACACACACAGACACACACTCACACAGACACTCACACACTCATACACACACACACTCATACACACACACTAATACACACACACACAGATACACTCACACAGACACACACACACTCATATACACACACACAGACTCACACACACACACACATACACACTCGACCTGTATTACCACAGGATCTTGTCGCAAGCTAAAAAAGTTACTTCACTCCCCAGAAAAGGGCACATCAATGGTTTTCAAAGGTAGAGGAGGGGGGAAAGGAGGCGGCGACCCTGAAGCACATTGACTGTCCACCCCTTCCCTTCATCCCATGAGAAAAGTCACTCAATTACCGGGTAGTGATTTTGGCTTGGAGAAAATTGCTCTTGCCTCCCACGCTCACCTCTGGCACCCCCCAGATTAGGTTGTGTGCAGTCTCTGGGGGGCCCCTCCCAGCCCCAAACACCCATTCCTAACACAGGTGTAAGGAGCCCCCGCTGGGCACCAAGTGAATTTTATTTTATTTTTTAAGGTGAACATTTATTGAATATTCAATCATAAAGTAATTGTTTTATCCATCAAAGTAAAGAAAAACAACTTAATATGACATTCTTCCTAGCTACATGTAAAACCATTTTTGAACATTTGTTGAGTTCCAGATTCTCTCCCTTCTTCCCATCCTCCCTCTCCTCCCATGAAGAAGGCGCACGTAAAATTATGCAACACATTTCCATAAAGGGCATAAACAAGTGAATTTTTTTTTAAAAGTAACTAAATTTTATTCAAAACAAACTTAAAAATATTGCTCATTTTAGGAAAAGATATTAGCGTATACCTGGATCTAGCTGAGATCTCTAGGGAATGGAGAGTTTGTCTCTAGCTGTCCCCTCCCCACCCCCCCATGCACTTTTGTCAAATGGACACTGGTGTTTAGGTGCCCTTCTCCCACCCGGGGCATCTCCCTTACAAGGCTCCTTTGACCTCTCTAACTTAATCTGCCTTCGGCACCTTGGTAGTAACTCCCCCTGCTCCTTAAATCTGGGAACCGGATTCTCCTCTTCCAGAAGTCTTGGATGGACTCTAGTTGCCACCATCTCTATCCCATGGGGAAGGAGGAGGTATGTATGCCCAGTGGTTTGGTCCAGTTCAGGGTCCTTGCCTTACAGCCTCAGGACAAGGGCTAGTTCTTCTTCCACCACTGCAGCCAGAGGGGGAACTCCCAGGCTCCTTTGGGTACTGGTCAGCCTAGTTCAGGGGAACCCCTGGGAGGAGCTAGGCCAGTGTTTCCTCTTCTTCCCCCTCCCCGTTCTACTCTCCCTCACTTATAAGCCAGAGCAACAGTTGGTAAAACAGTGAAGACATTGCTTGGTAAAAACGGAAGAACTGAGTTTAGAGCCAGAAGTACTGGATCGAGATGGAGCCAAGTGAGTTTTCCCCCCTCTGTCCCTTTTTTCAGCGTCTCCCTTGCCTTGGTCATTGTCTCTCTTTGTCCCTTTCTGTTTTTCAATCCTCCTCCCTTAGTCTTCCTTCTCTGTCCGTCTCCTCTTTCTCCGTTCAGTAATTCCTTTCTGTCTCCTTTCCCTTCCAGTCTTCTTTGTCCCTCAGTTTCTCCGCTCTTTGTGCCTTCGGTCTCCCCATCTCTCTTCCTCAATATCCCCTTTATCCGTCAGTCCCCATCTGTCCCCAATCTCCTCTTCATCTGTCTTCCCTTCTCTATCTCCCAACCTCCCCATTTATCTTAATCTCTCTATTCTTCCCTTTATCTCCCAGGCTCCTCTTCTCTGTTGTCTTGTCTCCCCCTTGTCTCTTAATCTCCCTGTCTTTGTCCCCAATCTCCCCTTTATCTCTCAGTCTTCACTTCTCTGTCTCCCAGTCTCCCCTTGATCTTTCAGTCTCTCCATCTCTGCCCCTGGTCTCCCCTAGATCTCTCAGTCTCCCCATTGTCCCTAGTCTCTATTCATGCCCTTCGATGTCCCCTTCCCCTTCCCTCTCTATTTTCTCGTTGTTTGTGTCTCTCATCTCTGACCCTCACCTTTCTTTTCCCTTTCAGTCTGACTTCCATTTTAAGCCCTCATCTCCATCTTCTGGTCCTGTCTCCTCCTCATCTGTGCTCCCCCTCCCCTCTGCCCTTTCTCCATCCCCCAGTATCCTTGTCTGTCCCTCAGCCTTCTCCCAACTCCAGGTCTTCCTTTGCTCCTTCCTCAGCCACTTCTGTTCCTGTTTGTTGGTCTCACATTCTCTGCCTCCCAGCGTCCCCCAGCTCTGGCTGATGACCCCACGTTCTCTCCCCTCCACTTTGGTCATCTCTATTATCTTTATCTGATCTTGGTGCTTCCTTCTCTCTCTCTCTCCCTTTCTCTCTCTCTCTCTCTCTCTCTCTCTCTCTCTCTCTCTCTCTCTCTCTCTCTCTCTCTCTCTCTCTCTCTCTCTCTCTCTCTCTCTTTCTCTCTCTCTCTTTCTCTCTGTCTCTGTCTTTCCCTCTCTCCCTTTCTCTCTCTGTCTCTGTCTCTCCCTCTCTCTCTGTCTCTCTCTGTCTGTGTGTGTCTCTCTCTCTGCCTCTCTCTCTGTGTCTCTCCTCTCTCTCCCTTTCTCCCTCCCTCCCTCCCTCCATCCCTCCATCCCTCCCTCCCTCCCTCTCTCTCTCTCTCTCTCTCTCTTTCTCTCTCTCTCTCTCTCTCTGTCTCTTCCTTTCTCTCTGTCTGTCTGTCTGTCTCTCTCTGTGCTTCCCTTTCTCTCTCTCTGTCTCTCTCTGTGTCTCTCTGTCTCCGTCTCTCCCTCTGTGTGTGTGTGTGTGTGTGTGTGTGTCTGTCTCTGTCTCTGTCTCCCTTTTAAAAAACATAGCTTAATTTCTATGGACAAGTGTAGATTTTTCAAATATGTAAACAAAAATATGATAGAAATGAGGCAGAATAGCATGGTTTAATGGTTAGAGGACCAGCTTTGTCCGGGATGCCTCCCAGTTGTGTGACCCTGGCTAAGTCTCTTTAGCTCTCTGTTCCTCCCAGGTAATGCCTCAAGGAGGAGTGGCTGATTACCCCATTGGAGGAAACTTCCTTACCCCATGTTCCCTGAATTCACAAGTATGGACCCCACCCATGATGTAACCCTGTCCATTAACCCCCATTTGGGGGGATCAAAAAACTTCAAATAGGAAAGCAATAACCTGCAAGAGAAAGCCAAGCAATTGAGATGGTGCATGGCTGTGGAAAGGGAAAAAGGGAGTATAGGGGGGCTGGTGAGGCAGGGGAAAGGGGCGGGGGAAGGAGATGGTTATGCAAGAAACCGTCATTTCATCAGCATCCCTTTCTCCCTTCCTGCAAAGAACCTGGGACTGCCTTTGACTCAGGAGAGGGGTGACCTTATTCCTCCACTTCCAAAGCAAGTCAAGCTCAGAGGACACATTCAAAGCCAGTCTTTACCCCGACCCAACCCAGCCCTTTATCTAGTTTCCTCAAAAATTTTCTGTTATCTACAATTTGTGGGCCATTTCCCCCCCCAAAATGTACATACTGAGTTTCTTGGCCGTACCCCATATCACCCTTGCTTCCATGTTCTTTCTTGTGTTTCTCATTATTAGAGCCTGCAACTGGCAAAAAAAAAATCTATATTAAAAAGAAGAAAAATAGGAGAGAATGGATTTTGAAAAAAAAAAAAGATTTGGGATGTCAAATTACCCATCACATTTATAGTAATTTTTTTTTCTAAAAGTTTCTTTCCTCTCTTGCCTACGTACTTTGATGCAGAAACTTTATGTAATCAAACTCAACTTTGTGTATGTGTGTATGTGTGTGTTGTGTATTTTTCTGGTCCTATAATTTCATCAGTGTAGGAAACTTGTGATGTAGAAACTTCCTTCCCTGTTTTAGATCAGTCACGGATACTCAAAGAATAATCTTAAAATGTTCCCTGTGGGCATTCCCTCTAGATACAATGACTTCTCCAGTATCTGAGATGGAAACTGAGTCCAAGTCTCTGGATTCCACCTTTGTAACGTCTCTAATTCGGACCCTTCTCTCCCCCGACTCTGCCTTCTCCCCTGTCCAGCTCTCAGAGCCTCCAGCCTGGAGCACTGCAGTAGCTGCTGGTGGGGCTCCCTGCCTCCCCCTCTCTGGTCCTTCCTTCCTCCACACTAAGGTCAAATTGACCTTTCTAAAGTGGTGGGTCAGACAGTCATCCCTACTCAGCTAGCTTCCTAACTAACTAACTCTAAATTAAACTCAGTAAACTCTAATGATTTCCTGTTGCCTCCAGCATCAACTATAAAGTTCTTAATTTGGAGTTCCAAGACCCTCATGACCACTGGTCTTACACCTCCTCCTCCCCCACCAGGAGCTCCCCCCCCATGCCATCCAATGGCACTGACCTCCTTGGAGCTCCCCAAGATGCTTCAGCTTGTGCCTCGGTTTCCCTGGAATGCCCTTCCTTCTCCCTGTCTGCTGCTGGCTTCCTTCCAGTCCCAGCTAAAATCTCATCTTCTCCAGGAAGCTCCTTCCCATCCTCTTAGGGCCTTTTCTGTGTTGACTATTTCCAATTTATCTTGTAAACAGTTGTCTGCACGAAGTCTCTCTCATTACACTCTCTTTAGCCTTTCTTTGAATCCCTATTGCTTAGCATAGAGCCAGGCGCTTAGTAGGCACTTAATACAAATTTATTGACTGACTATCTGTGGAAGTTTTCCCGACTGCAGCAACAATTCTGACACCCCATGATGCTGTTTCTCTGTGTCCTATTTCTTTTGCTTTTAAATAGCTAAAAATTCAGCTTTCTTTCCTTGCCAAGTCCTATAGATCTATGATTTCTTTCTTTTCTTCTTCTCCTCTTTTTTCTTCTTTTTCATCATCTTCATCTTCTTCATTATCATCATCTTCTCTCCATCCTCCCCCTCCTCATTCTCTTTGTCTTCTTCCGCTTCCTCCTTGTCTTTGTCCTTCTCCTTGTCTTCTTCTCCTCCTCCTCCTCCTTCCTCTTCCTCCTCCTCCTCTTTCTTCTTCTTTTCCCTTTTCTTCCTGTCCTGTTCTTCTCCTTTTCCTTCTTCTTCTTTTCTTTTCTTTTCTTTTTTTTGCTGAGGCAATTGGGGTTAAGTGACTTGCCCAGGGTCACACAGCTAGGGAATGTTAAGTGTCTGAGACCAAATTTGAACTCAGGTCCTCCTGACTTCAGGCTGGTGCTCTATCCACTGTGCCACCTGGCTGCCCCTGTATCACCATTTATCAAGCACTTATTATGTCCCAGGCAAAGACACCAAGAAAACTCATTGTGGTCTGTGGCTTCAAGAAACTTATGTTCTATTCCTACAATTCTGACTCAGCCGCTTAATTAAAGGCTAAAGTTGCTCTTCAGCAAACTGACAGGAAAGAGAATCCCTGTGAATGCCTCAAATTGGAAAGAACCCTTCTGTCATACATTGATTATCATTATGGAATTTGAAGGAATATTATAGAGTTCAGGGAAGTAAATCGAGGAACTGAGTTTACAGGCAGAGGACTTGAGTTTAAATGCATTGCTTCCACTTACTCCCTTCTAGATTACCTCAGTGTCCCTATTTGGAAGCAATAATCTCCTTCTACTCCCAAATCTAGGATTCTGGGATCTCTCTGCAGTCATCCCTGTCTGGTTCATGTTTAGCCCTTCTTAATCCCTAATCAATGGGATACTCTTTTTTCCCCCTTTTTTTCCTTAGGCAATTGGGGTTAAGTGACTTGCCCAGGGTCACACAGCCAGAAAGGGTTAAGTGTCTGAGGTCAGATTTGAACTCAGGTCCTCCTGACTTCAGGGCTGGTGCTCTAGCCACTGTGCCACCCAGCTGCCCCTCATACTCTTGTCCATTTCTTCTTCCAGTTATAATTCAAGGTTCCAGAACTCAAACTCTTGTCTTACACAGACCAAATTCAACCTTGAGAGCATATTTCTTTTTATTTTTTTAATTTTTTATTAATACTTTTTATTTGCAAAACATATGTATGGGTAATTCCTAAACATTAACCCTTACAAGAGCATATTTCAATAATCATACTCTGCTGTGTGCCCCGAATTAGACATTTCTCCGCTAACATTAGAGTCTGATGCTTTCCAAGGTCTCTTGGGAAAACTGTTATTAGATCCTCTAGCAGGCATTCAGATGGACTAAAACACCAACTTCAGGACAAATGTTTGTCCCAGAGGCAGCAAAGTGGCACAGTGACAGAGAAGTAGTGTAGACTTAAATTCAGCCTCAGATGTCTCCTATTTGTGTGACCCTGAGCATGTCATTTAACTTCCATCTGCCTCAGTTTCCTCATCAGTAAAATGGGGATAAATAATAACACCTACTTCTCAAGGATGTTGTGAGGATTAAATAAAATACTATTTATATAAAAAAATTCTTAGCACAGTATCTGGCAAATAATAGGTGCTTAATGAATGCTTATTTCTTTCCTCCTTCCTTTCCTTTCTTCCCTTGTCTTCCTTTTCCCTTTCTTCCTTCTCTATTTTCCTTTCTCTACCAAAGACTTATACCCACACACATAACGATTAAGAAAATTTTCTTTCTGTCTCTAGAGGGCCTTTGCTACAAGGCATCCATAACTATCTTCCAGACTTAGAATCCCACTGGGCATGATATCTTCCCAGGAAGGAAAAGTATTAAGGAAATCGATTAAAAATAATCTAGTTGTTTTTGTTTTTTTTTTTAATCACATCAAATAGTTGTTTAGTGGACAACTGACCTCTGTGGAGATCCTCTGCCAACAAGGGTTTAGCGTACCCTTGCATAAATACTTCTGGGAAGTTCTAGAAATTAGTTCATATCCTTGGGTGTGCATTAAAGTTAAGAATCACCAAGAGAGATTATCATTGAGCTAAATTGTTATCAGATGGAAAGGGAAACAGGCCAGAAATAAAAATTGTGATATTGCCCTATAACAGGAAGAGATAAACACAAACAATAGTTTGTTGTTATTTAGTCGTTTTTCAATCATGTCCAACTCTCCATGACCCCATTTGGGGGTTTCTTGGCAAAGATACTGGAGTGATTGGCCATTTCCCTCTCCAGCTCATTTTACAGATGAGGAAACTGAGGTAAGCAGGGGGAAAGTAATTTGTCCAGGGTCATGTGTCTGAGGCTGGATTTGAACTTCGGATTTTCTGACTCCAAGAACAGTACTCTATCCACCGTGTCACTTAGCTTCCCTGATCAATAGTATAGAAACTTAGTAAATTTTACCTTACACATTAATTTCCAGTTATCTCTTCATCTGAGACCCCAATATTTTGTTGCCATGGTATATATGAGAATTTTCAGTCTTCAACCTCCTTGGGGTCTTTGACCACCAATGGATCTCAAAGGGTATGGATGCTTTAGCTATATTTTCCTATGGGCATAATTCCAAATTGCTTTTCAGAATAGTGACTCAATCACAGCTCCACCAATAATGTATTAGTGTCCCTGTCTTCAGGTAACCCTTCCAAAATACTCTTCGCCTCTTTTGTCACCTTTGCTAATTTTCTTGGTAGGAGGTGTAGCTCTAGAGTTGTTTTCATTTGCATATCTCTTACTATTCACAATTTGGAGCAATCTTCCTTATGATTACCAATTGTCTGCATGTCTTCTGTTGAGAAGTTAGATTCACATCCTTTGATCACTTAATTTTTGGAGAATGATTCTTGATCTTGTACATTTGTATGAATTCTCTTTTTCTTTCGGAGACTAGTATATTATGGGATATATTGATACCAATAATATTTTTTACCTAATTGACAGTTTCCCTTAGCAGCTAAATGGAACAGTGGATAGAGTGCTGGACCTGAGTCAGAAAGACTGAGTTTAAATCTAGCCTTTGATACTTCTTAGCTGGATGACTCTGGGCAAGTCACTCTGTCAACCTCGGTTTCCTCATTTGTAAAATGGGGATAACAATAGTATCTATCTTATGGGGTTATTATGAGGATGAAATAAGATATTTGGAAAGCACTTAGCATGATGCCATCACACAGTAGGTGCTTAATAAATGGATATTTCCTTCTCTTTCCCTTTCTGCTTGCCCTCAATGCACTGGTTTTCTTTGTGTGAACATTGTTCAGTTCTGTATAATTGAAATGAATCTCTCTGTTTCTAGTCCAGGGGTCCTCTCTCTCCTTCCTTCCCTATTTATTCCTCAGTCTTTCCCTTTGTAGGTTTCTTCTTCTGTCCTTTATCCTTCCCTTCACTTCACTCTGACCCTCAGCTCTTCTTCTGTCCAACTCAGCCCCTCAATCTCTGCTTTCTTTATGTTCCTGTTGTCTGTTATGTTCTTCTGCCTTCTTCTTTCAGTCCCTTAGCTTTGCCCATTCCTTTCTCTTTCCCTTTTCTTTGTCCCTCATTCTTCTCTCTATCTCAATCT
>JAJPUD010005302.1:44576-69870 GCA_023553655.1 Myrmecobius fasciatus
CCCTCAGAAGCTCTGATTTTGCCCCTCAGTTTCTCCTTTCTACCTCCCAATATCCCACATTAATTCTCTTCTCTCTACCTTATTTTTATTTCCTTCTGTCTGTCAATCCCAACTCCTCTCTCTATCTTTTAGTCCCCAGACTGTAGCACAGGTTTCCAGAAACAGACTCTCAGATTCAGAGAAGCCCAGAAATTATCTTCACAAGGTCCCCTACAAGGGACTCCTTCAGCTTTGCTTGAATTCCTCCCATAGGGAACTAGAGATGAGAATGAGGAGGATAGTCTGCTACATTCTAAGTGTCCCGTTCCATTTTGGCACATTTCATCATTAAGAAGTTTTTTTCCTCTCTTCATTTCCCTCCCATGGATCTGTGATCTCAACCATGTGGATGTTTAGCCCCGGGGTACATCAAACAACCCTATCTGCTCACCATCCTGGTCACAGAATCTGAAAACTTTGGATTTGAAAGGGACCTACAGCTTACTTCCCCTCTGGAATCACTCTAATTAAAAGCATTATGAATTAATTAAAATTTCAATTCAATTATAACATAATTAATTTTGAAAGCATTAATTTAATTCATTTTTATTGGTGGTTTCAAATATTTTAATTAGACAGCTAAGTGACTTAGTGGATAGAGAATGTTACACTTAGAGTTGGGAAATTCAAATTTGACCTCGGACACTTACTAGCTGTGTGACCCAGGCAAGTCATTTTTCTTCTGCTTGCCTCAGTTTCCTCATCTGAAAAATAGGGATAATGATAGCACCTATCTCCCAGGATTGCAGAGAGAATAAAAGGAGGTAAACCATATAAAGTGTTTTGCAAATTTTGTAGTATTATAAAAATGCTAGCTATGATTATATTTTAAATCTTTTTGATTTTATTTCCCCCATAATTCCATGTTAACAAACTTTTTTTTTTCGTTTTTGATTCCCAATTCATTCACTCCCCTCCCTGCAATGCTCCTTGACTAGGCAAACAATTTGCTATAGATTATTCATATGCCGTCATGCAGAACATTTCCATATAAGCCATGACATAAAAGAAAATGCAGGCCCCAAACCCTAAGAATAATAAGGAAAGTAAGAAAAATATATAAAGTATTTTGCAACCCTTGTAGCATTATAAAAATGCTAGCTGTGGTTATGTTTAAAATCTTTTTAATTCCCCCCAATTACATGTAAACAAACATTTTAACATTATTATTATTTTAAAATTTTTCAATTTTGAATTCCCTCCCTCCCTCCCTGCCATGCTCCTTGATAAGGCAAGAAATTTGATATAAATTATGCTTGTGCCGTCATGCAAAACATTTCCATATAAGCCATGATGCTAAAGAAAATGCAGATCCCAGATCCTAAGAATAATGAAGAAAGTTAAAAAAAAAAATCAGTTTCAATCTACATTCAGATGTCGCCAGTTCTTTCTCTGGAGGTGGGTCACTAGTTACTATTGATGATCTTTTTTTAAATGAAGCTATCCCTCCTTCCCTTCCCTGCATTTTCCCTCCTGCCAAAGATGCAGCTAAGCAAAGCAAATAAACCCACTGACTGGGCCTGACAGTGTATGACTCATGTGTGGATCTCACTATTTCATCATTTGAGGAAGAATGAATGCATGAGAGTGCTGATGTTAGGACATTTTTTTTCCTTTCACAGATCTTAGTTTTAGAGTTGAAAGGCATCTCAGAAGTCATCTGTAGCCCATTCCCCTCATTTAACATATGAGGAAACTGAGGCTTGCAGGTAAAGTGACTTGACCAAAGTCCCACAGGTCATAATTGGCTGATAGATCTGGGATCAGGCTGGCTTTTGGTCCCTTCTGTGCTCCTGGCTCTGCCTTCATTGTCCAAACAGAACAAGTAGAATTCCTCCTTCCACAAGACAGCCAGCCTTGAAGGCAGCTTTCATTCCCTCTTCATCCCCCATCTTCTCTCTGCCAGATTAAGCAATCTCAAGGTTATTTTTCAAGCTCTCCTTATTGGTCCTAAACTCAAGAGTCTTCGCTGTCCTGATTCCTCTTCTCTGAGCATCTTTAGTGTATTAATTTGAGGAACCCCAAAGTGAACCCAGTACTCCAAATACAGCTGGGGTGGGTAACTTTGGATTGGACCGTCACTTCCCTTTTTCTGGATACTGCTTTGCTTTTGTTGACCATGTCATAACTCTGACTCATAACGAGACCAAAAATCTGCTTAGTATCCCTCTCCCACTTTTAGCACAGAAATTCTAGTCTTGACATGTCTCTTTCCCTGAGTTGAACTGAGAAAGCTGAGTTCCTTGGACCTAAATATAGAACTTTTTATTCATCCCTCTTTTATTTTGGGGTTTATTCCTATCTTTGCTCCAAAATTTGGCCTACAATTTTCACTTGACACATCATTTACTTAATTTCATCCTCTCCCATTTAGTCCATCCTTTGAACTTGTCATTTTAGGTACTTTTAGATACTTTAGATTACTTATAATACATTATCGATCCTTCCCAGGTCCTGATCACCTGCCCATTTGATAAATACTGTCAAGGAAAGATTCTTGGGCTTCCCTCCAAGCTGATATTAACCTAATTATTATTACTCTTTGGGTCCACTCCCAAGCTGGCCAGTTTCAGATACTCATAAATGCCCAGTCCATATTTCACATCATCCATAATGAAAGGATGTGAAGGGAAATGAAAGAAATATAGAAGGAAAAACCAAGGACGATGTTTTCCTAAAACCTCCACAAATTGTGTCTACTGCAGTCATGGAATCAATCACACAATCTTATTAATGATTATTTGGAACACTTTAAAATTTAGAAGGAATATTTGAGATTATCAGAGATAGGTGGCTCAGTGGATAAAATGATGGTTCTGGAGTCAGGAAGAGTTAAGTTGAAATCTGGCCTCAGACACTTATAGCTGTGAACCTGGATAAATCACTTAACCTAATCTGTAAAATGGGGATAATATTGTTGTAAAGATCAAATGAGATAATATTTGTGTAAAAAACAAACAAACAACAAATCAAAGAACTCAGAACAATGCCCGGGGCATAGTAAGAGGTAAACAAATGTTTATTCTGTTCCCTCATCCTGTTTTTACAGATGAGAAAACTGAAGTCCAGAGAGGTCCAAGGTCACATAGGTAGTAAGTGCAAAGTCAGGCCTTGAACTCTGATCCCATTGCTGCAACTGTACCTCCCCTTTTAACAATCGTTCCACTGTATTACATTTACTGGCACTTTGTTGTTAATGTTTTGCAACTTTTTTGAAAATCATTTGGCCACTTATCTGTTCAGTAATAGCTGTTAGTCTTACATATTTGTGTCAATTTCTTATATATCTTGCATATCAAAATTTTATCTGAGTAGATACAAAGATTTTTTTCCTACTCAGTTTTTTTTTCTTATTTTAGCTGCATTGATTTTATTCATGTAGAAAACTATAATTTTAAGTAGTCAAAATTGTCTACTTTATCTTTTATGACTCCTCCATCCCTCATTTAGCCAAGAATTCTTCCTCAGTCACAATTATGAAAAGGATGCCCTTCGATTTCCTCCATATTAAAAAAATTGACTTGGAAGTTTCCATTTAATCCAAATATCTAAATGAATCTAATTGTGGTATATGGTGTAAGATGCTAGTGTAAACCTAATTTCTGCCCAGTTGTTTTCTAGTTTTCATGTAAATTTTTGATGAATAGAGAATCTTTCCCTAGTCTTTTTGTGTTTCAGAATGTTTGAAAACTAAGTTGCTGAGTTGGATAATTCCTGAGACTTGCTTCTCTTGTGTTTTCTACTCATGACCTATTTCTGACGAAACTAAGCTTTGTCATTTCTGCTTCCTCTTCTGTTTGTTCATATGCCATGCCTTTAATCTTTCCTATAATTTTGACAGAGAATGAAGTCAAGTTTACTGAATTATCATTTTAAAACTCCATTCCTTCCTTCCTTTTTTTTTTGAAAATCAAAGCAAAAGTTAAACCCTTCTCCATTCCTGTGATATTTCTTCAATTCTCTGTAATTTTTCAAGTATCAGTGGTTTTCAAATACCAAATCATTATGGCAAAGCAATCATAATTTTCTTTCAGGACTCAAGGATGTAATTCATCTGGGCCAGAGACTTTAACTCATCAGGGGTTTCTACTTCCTTTTTTCTGTTTTTAAACCCATGCCTCACTTACTGCACTAATATTTTTGGTACTCTTAGTATTTTGATGACAGTTCACATGCTTTTCTTCCTTTGTCGAAGGAAAATCACTTTTTGTTCTTTCTGTTTGTTCATCCAAAAATTTTCTGCCTCCTCTCGTTCCTGGATTTCCCCATCATATTTACAAGAAAGGGTGTTATGAAGCCCAAATGAGATAATTGTTAAATAAAGAGCTATACAAATTCTAGCTTTAAATTATTATTATTATTAATTAGTCTATAGTCTGAGGATGACTTCATTCCCTGAGTCTTCTCCTGCATTTCTATTGATAATGTTTATAAAACAATACAAGAGTGTGCTGGTAAATGTTTAATAACCAGACTCTTAGGAAGGCAAAGGGGGAAATCTGCACACACACACTTTTAAGTTAAATCTGTATTATTGTTATACTTTCTTAAGTTTAGGCTATCAAGAAAGCAATAAATCAAACTCTGGTTTATAAAGATTGTTGGTTTCTGAGGTGTAAATGTAATCAGCTCTGGTAAAGCTTCTTAAGTTGATTCCAAGACACCCCTAATTACAAGTATATCTATTCTTACAACTCAAAACTACCCATTACCACTTCTCCTTTCTTCTTTGTTTTGATTAAATGGCCCTTTCAAAGCTATAGTTAAATCTAGAATTATATTCTTAGCCCCTCACACAGTTTTTGGAACATAGTATTAATAATAATAATAATCTTTTTCCCCCTGAGGCAATTGGGGTTGAGTGACTTGTCCAAGGTCACACAGCTAGGGAATGTTAAGTGTCTGAGACCAGATTTAAACTCAGGTCCTCTTGACTTCAGGGCTGGTGCTTTATCCACTGCACCACCTAGCTGCCCCAATAACGCCTTTTATATAGTGTTTTAAAGTTTGCAAAGCACTTAAATATTTCATTGGATCATCACAACAATTGTGGCAGATAGGTGCTATTATTATCCTTTAAAGAAACTGAGGCAGCCTTAAGTGACTTGCCCAGAGTCACACAGCTAGAAGTATCTGAACTTGGATTTGAACTCAAGTCTCCTGAGTCTTTCTATCCCTGTAGATGTCCTAGACTCTTGCTAAATGATTGTTGGGTGAATCATTAATTCCATCTTATCAAGTCTTACAGATAGCCATGGAGCCATATTAGACCTATTTCATTTATATCTCCTCTTCTTGCTTGTTACCTATACATGGCATATACATTCATATAGGAACACCTAAGGCCACGAGTTTTATTGCCACCTTTATTCTTGAACTTTATCTCTTGTGAAATTTTAAGTGTTTTTACTGCTATTCTTTGTTTTTTAATGGACATATATTTAAAAGTTTAAATTATATCACTTTCTTTTCAAAATATATACTTTTCCTTCCTTTCCCTTTCCCCTCGATGTCCCTCATAACAAAGAATAAAAAAGGAATATAAAAGCAGTCCAACCAACCCAACCGCAGATTAATAGTGGCTGACAGTATATACAATAGTCCACCCTACTGGTCCTCCACCTCTTCCAAGATGGAAGGGAAATGCACTTTTTCAAGTCTTCTCTTGAGCCAAATTTGGTCACTATAATTCCACACTGTTCTTTGCTGTTATGATGGAGGTTGTTGTTTCTGCTTCCATTGTGAGTCTGTGTCAATTATTGTCTGGGTTCTTCTTGTTTCATTATTGTATCAATTGAAATAAATCTAACCTGGAGAAACAGCTACTAGGCCCACAAGAGCGTCACCTTCATTCTACTTTGTACTCAGATAAGTGATTTAGACTGGATTCAGTCCTGGGGAACCTGTCTTTAATGAGAGGAGGATCTCTTTTTATCATTTTTTTGGTCTCACCAAATTCCTATTTGGTGCCCTAGATATAAATTTATTTATAGCTTAGGTTATGACTTGTGTCGAGGGTCTCCCCAAAAAAGGAGGAGTAAAAAGGTATTCCATATGAATCAAGTATATGATGGGTAATTTTTCTCTACCCACAAGAGAAAGGCTAATAACCATGAAAGGTTCCAAAGCTGCATTAACAGAATAACTCAATAATTTATTACGACTGGGCTAGCTAGGTGGCGCAGTGGTTAGAGTATCAGCCCTGAAGTCAGGAAGACCTGAGTTCAAATCTGATCTCAGACACTTAACATTCCCTAGCTGTGTGACCCTGGACAAGTCACTTAACCCCAATTGCCTCAGCAAAATAATAATAATAATAATAATTTATTACGACTGTTACAATCACCAGAACCTCGCAGTGTTGGCAGAATAGGCCACTTTCTGTTTCACCTGGACTCCAAATTCACTCCCGATTCTCTTGTCTGTGGCCATCTTCGCTAAGATGCAGCAGTTCCTGCCATTTTTGAATTACAAGATCATTTCCATCTTGGATAAGTACTTGTTTGCCTAAGATCAAGAAAGAACAAACACCAAAGTAGAAAAGGAAGCAAAGGGTAAAAGTACAAGCTGCTTCTTCCCCCCTCTCCCCAGCCCAATGATCTGCTGAAATCCACAAAACCAAACCCTCTTAGTGGGAGAAGAATGGGTAGAAACTGCTTATCTAAACAAAGATTTGGGGGTTTCTGTGGCCTGCATTTGCTTGTGGTCAACATGATGCTGAGGAGGAGAAAAACCAGCCCTTCCTTTCTCTTTACTGGAAATCTCAGGGCTGTATGATATCCCCTGGAGAATTGGCAAGCCATGGAAAGACTCATGTCTCTTCTCCTAATTTATGAAGTCCCCAGTTATAGGGTAGGGGGAGATAAAGGGACCACTCAGGGTTTGCCATCCCAAAACACAAAGTCCTTTCAGCATTGGGTCAACATCTGGCTGGAAGCTAGGCCCAAGGCTCCCTTGAAGTTGACCAGAAAAGGAAAGTCAGCTCTTAAGTGTATTCCATGGGATAGTAGGAACTGCCAACCCTCTTCCATGATACCCCAACTGTACCCCAATCTCTGCCCTCTCTGTCACTCAGTCCCTCCCTTTGTCCCATGATGTCTTTTGTTTTGTCCTTCAGTCTTCCCCTAACTTTGTTCCTCAGTCTTCTTCTCTTGGGCCTTTAGTCTTTCCATTTTCTTTATTTCTGTCTCTTTTCTTTCCTTAGGTGTTCTCTCTTCTTTATTTCTCAAGCTCCAATTTTTTCTCTTCAGTTTTTTCTCTTTCTCTCTGTACCTCAAAGTTACCCCCTCCCCATTTTTGTTTCTTGGGTTCTAATATATCTGTGATTCTGTTTCTTCTTCTCTATGTTCCTGTTAAGGCTGTTCACCAGTTTCTTTTTCTTCCTTCCTTCCTTTCTTCTTGGCAATTGGGGTTAAGTGACTTGCCCAGGGTCACACAGCTAGGAAGTGTTAAGTGTCTGAGAGCAGATTTGAACTCAGGTCCTCCTGACTTCAGGACTGGTGCTCTATCCACTGCACCGACTAGCTGTGGGCCCCCCCCCATTCACCAGTTTCTTAAAGAAGTCATTCCCATGTGCCTTCTCTTCCTAAGAATTTTTGTTCCTCTTTATCTTACAGGTTCCCCTTTCTCTGAACCCCAATATCTTCTTCTTGTAGAATGGTTCACACATTCTGAGCTGGGAGAGGTTTGGGGTTCCATCCGATTCAAACTCAGAATCACGATCAGATTTGGATTCAGGAAGGGACCTTAGTAAGTGTCTAGTGAAACCCAAGCCTGAAAGGACATCCTGCTAGAACTCACCCAATAATTGGTTGTCCAGTCTTAGCTTAGACACCTCTCCCTTCTAGCAGGATCCCATTCCACTTTGCCCTCTCTCTAGTCATTAAAACATATTGACCAGTTTGCCCCCTTTGCCATTTTAACCATGGGTCCTTTAGGATAAAATTATTTAGTTTCCAATTGGTTTTTGGTCTATTTTCTTCTGGCCTTATATTGCATGTGATTTTTATTCTGTCATGATCTGAAAAAAATACATTTATTATTTCTGCCTTCCTGCATTTGATTTTAAGGTTTTTGTGTCCTAACACATGGTCAATTTTTATATAAGTTCCATGGACTGCTGAGAAAAAAAGTAAACTCCTTTCTGTCTCCATTTAATTTCCTCCAAAGATCTATCATACCTAACTTTTCTAACATTTTGTTTACCTCCTTAACTTCTTTCTTATTTATTTTGTGGTTTGATTTATCAAGTTCTGAGAGAGGGAGGTTGAGATCCCCCACTATTATAGTTTTGCTATTTCTTCTTGCATCTCTTTGAACTTTTCCTCTAGGAATTTCCATGCTATACCACTTGGTGCATATATGTTTAGTATTGATATTGCTTCATTATCTATGGTACCCTTTAGGAAGATATAATTTCCTTCTTTGTCTCTTTTAATTAAGTCTATCTTTGCTTTTACTTGGTCTGAGATCAGGATTGCTACCCCTGCTTTTTTTTTTGTTCACCTGCTCCATAGATTCTGCTCCAGTCTTTTACCTTCACCCTGTATGTATCTCTATGTTTTAGATGTGTTTCTTGTATACAACATATTGTTGGATTCTGGTTTTTAATCTAGTCTGCTATCTTAACCATGGTTCCTGACTCAGTGCTCTGGGGCCAAATGAACCAAGTCCAATCTCTGTCCCATATAGCCTTTTAGGTACTGGAAGGCAACTATCACCTTTCCCCCGATGAGCTTCCTCTTCCCCAGCTCTATCAGCCAAATCGTATATGACAAGGACTCAAGATCCTTTGCCATGTTAAGTGCTCTCTTACCAAACTCCTTCCCAAATGGAAGAGCCCCAAAACTGAATGTAATGCTGCTTACAAGGGGACCATCCCCTCCCTATGCCTGGAAGCTCTTCCCCTCTTAGTGCAGCATTTTTGGCTGCCCCATCACATGGCTGTTTCAGAGTGTGCTTGTGGGCCACTTTTGTTGGAACTCAAGGGAGACCCCAAAAAGATTGGGGTGCTGCAAGATATCTCAAAAGAATTTGCAGCTCGGACCTATCTCCAAGTCAAGGGGCAAAATTTATTGTAATTGTAATACCAATTAAAGCGGGCTAAGTTCCAAAAGAAATTAGGAAAGAACCACAGGCAAGAAGATAAATTTATAAGAAAAAGTTAGAGAAACCAGGTGCTTCATGGCTAATTTTATGGCTTAAAGGTGGAGTTAAGAAGTGGTCCAATTCTGATTTTGTGCACAGGTGTAATGCCCATAATTCTCTGGGCAAAGCTTAAGGGGGGGGGATCCTTCTGAAAGTATGTTTTTAAGCCTGAAATGTCACTAAGTCAAATGGCAGACATCCAATTTTGTTCTGTGCCTGCCTCAACTTTAAGCATTTTATTATTGTTGCTCATTAGTCTCAGAAACTCTATAAAACAGACCAATGGGCTGTTAACTGACAGCCAGAAAGATTTGTAGCCATAGCATCCTGATTATGTAGAGTAAACAGGGACAAGATAACCTAGGGGAAGAAATATATCATTTCCAACTACATCACTCCCAAAGTCAGATGACCTTAGGGCTTATTGCTACATCTTCCCTAGAAACTGCCCCAAGTCATGCTGACGTCCAGATGTTTTCAGAACAACTGTACCTTCCTCATCTTATACTGGTGACTTCATTTCTTTATCTAGGTTCAAGACTTTACTTGTTATTATATTTCTTATTTGATTAGATTCAGCCCAAATCCAGTCTAGCCGTGGATCCTGATGACCAAACAGGGTGTTTCCCTGACTTCCTCTAGCTTGATATCATCTGCCAGTTTGAGTAACGGGCTATCAATACTTTTGTCCAAGTACTAGATAAATTAAGTAAAACAGCCCCAAACCAAGCAAAGCTTCATGGGGGATGGGACACTATTGGAGACTTCTTGCCACAGGGACTTTGAGACCTTAACAGCTACCCTTTGAGCACTAACATTCTGGGTAAATCCTGAGTTTCCTTGAAGCCCTCCAGGGAGAGGGAGTCTAATACCTCTCAAGGCAGCCCAGATCTTAAGGCTTAATATGTCTCTTTGAAAACTTCCCTCAGCTTCCAGTTCTGCCTTCTAAGATCCATTTAAGTGACTAAATTGGCTCAAAGATGTAACTTCAATAGAGACTAATTATCAACAGAGACAAATTCATGATTTTTTCATAAATGATAGTCAAATAATCTCCACTGAAACTCACACTTTACTTTACACAAGCTTATACATTTCCCCACTTTGGCTGGGAGAGATTCCAAATTTTCACACTTGAGTAATTTAGAGGTCAGCAAGACTGATAAGACCTTATGACTTTGTCCAGAAGAAAGTCACAAGGAACCTCACAGATAAAGATAACTTCAAAAGGACTTTGCTACTTTCCTCCCAACAGTAAATTGTTATCATTGTTCACTTTAAAGTTTTCACACATTTTACTATATTTTTTAACAGTTCCATTCATAATCCAAGAGTGTCCAGATAGAAAGGGAAGTTACATTTTTAAAGATAATAATAGCTTTTTATTTTTCAAAATACCTGCAAAGATAAATAGTTTTCAACATTTACCCTAGCAAAACCTTGTGTTCTAAATTTTTCTGTCTCCCTCCCTGCGTCTCCCCTCTCCTAGATTACAAGTAATCCATATATGTTAAGCATGCAATTCTTCTAAACATATTTCCACATTTATTATGCGGCACAGGAAAAAGTAGATCAAAAAGGGAAAAAAAGGAGAAAGAAAACAAAATGCAAGCAAACTACAACAAAAAAGTGAAAATACTATATTTTGAGCCACGTTCAGTCCCTACAGTCCTCTCTCTGGATGCAGATGGCTCTTTCTATCACAAATCTATTGGAAATGCTCTGAGTCACCTCACTGTTGAAAAGAGCCAACTTCTTCACAGTTGATCATCATACAATCTTGTTGTTGCTGTGTATAATATTCTCATTCTATCTTTTTAGAACTTAGCATCAGTTCATGTAAATCTCTCCAGGCCTGCCTGAGAAATTACATTTTAAATCACATTTCTGATAAGATTTCTGAAATTTTACACTTATATGAAAAGAAATATTAGAGACACCATAATAACACACACGATATCCTGAATTTAAAACATTAAACAAAACTCATTACCAGTTAGGTAACATCAATTCAGTAGAATGTAATTCCGATTTTTTTACATAGAAAATTATTCATTTATCACTTTTGGCATTCTGTACTAATCACATCTAAACTCAGTATATAATAATTCAATAGGGAGTAATGACCTTCAATTAAAATAATAATAATTAACAATTATATATTGCCTATTATATGCCAGGCACTGTGTCAAACCTTGTATAATCAGTTGATCCTCATAACAACCTTGGGAGGTAATAGTTATTTTATTCTTCTCAGGTTAGGAAACTAAGGTAAACAGTAGTAAAATGACTTGCTTAAAGTCATATAATTAATATTGGATTTTGATATAGTCTTTCCTGATCCATGCATTTTTTCAGCATATAGCTGAAAAGCAAATGTATTTTTCAGCATGTTCTAATTTACTATAAGTTTCCTAATAAGAGAAGACATTTCATTGAAAATGAGACTACATAATTTAGTTTCAGGACAAAATTTTCAACAACTCACTTTGGGGTTACAATCTTAAATGGTGATATTTAGAACCTTGACTTTTCAAGGGCTATTCACTGTTATTCTTCACACTTTAGAGTTCACTGTTTTTCAGTTAGTTCATGTTTGTTTGAATTCGTGATGGCATTTAAAAATAAATTGCCCAATGAATCAAATCAATTCTATTTATGTTCTTACCATATCTCCCCTTTTCCATATTTTCAGAGGGAGGACAAAGTGTATGTCTAAATTTTTCCCTGATTTATTCCCTGATTATTCTTTTCAGTTTTAACCCTGGGAAACCTTCACCCTTACATTCCCATCCCCCTGTTTCAGTTCTTGGGAGTTCCTAAGGTATGAGGCTATACTTTCAAAGACAAGAGCATTAGCTAGCTTATCCAAATAATTTTATGCTGCAAATTTTTATTTTTAAGAGTTTCCATTTGGTAAATGTTATATTTTGACAAATTACCATCTATCTGAAATTGTCAATGTGCATTTCTCTAAAAAGTTTTTCAAATCCTTCTTATCTCAATGAGATCAAAAACTTTCCAAAAACGAATTGATTTACAAAGCCATAAATTTCTGCAGACTGGAAAAAAGGATTCCCTTCCTTCTTATTTGTGCTTCTTGTCAACCTCCCCAGTTTAGTCAGAATTAGAAAAGCAGAGAGAAAGCTTCCTTTTTGAAGACTATGAGAGGTTTTTGCTTTTTTGCATTCTATTTTCTTTGACTGATCAGACCACGGGAAAAAGTTTGATTTATTAAGATACAAAACATAAATAATATGACAAAAACAGATACATAAAAATAAAGCTTTTCCTTCTTATCTCCCACTGAAAGTTTAATCAAATTGTTATGAGAATAAGTTTCTGCTTGATATTATTGCTAACTGGGAGAGCTGTTTTGAAACTTAACCCTCTTTTCTGATTTTTCCATACAAAGTGATTTCTTAAATTGCCAAGGTCTTTTCTCTGCTGTTTCTCTCCCTCCCTCTCTCTCTCTCTCTCTCTCTCTCTCTCTCTCTCTCTCTCTCTCTCTCTCTCTCTCTCTCTCTTCCCCTCTCTCTCTCTCTCTCTCTCTCTCTCTCTCTCTCTCTCTCTCTACCTCCCTCTCTCTCTCTCTCTCCCTCTCTCTCTGTCTTTGTCTCTCTCTCTCTTTCTTTGTCTCTCTCTGTCTCTCTCTCTGTCTCTGTCTGTCTGTCTGTCTCTCTCTTTCTTTCTCTCTGTCTTTGTCTCTGTCTCTGTCTCTCTGTCGCTGTCTCTGTCTCTGTCTCTCTCTCTCTGTCTTTGTCTCTCTCCCTTTCTCTGCCTTTATCCTTCCTTTTAAAATTATGCCTTATACATCACATACCCTAGAAGAATAGAAGCCCTCCAGAAGGACTTTTTAATTAATTAATTAGTTTGGTTTTTGTCTTTACCTCCTCAACAACCTTCAGGCCTTTAGGCAAGAGGTGCTTAAATGTAAGCTGATTGACTGTCATCCATTCTTCTTATTTAACCTCTTTTGGTTGCCCTTCAGGGGGCTTCCATCTTTCCTAAAATAGGGTTAGCCAGAATGGAATAAAATTTTCCATATATCAACAGATCAGGACAATCCAGATACAGGAATTCAGTCATTGCCCTTACTCTAGATACCCACTTTCTCAGTTGTTCCCCCTCCTTGGTGGGGGAATATATTTAAAACATTAAAACCTATGTAAAGGGGGTAGCTAGGTGGCGCAGTATTTAGAGTACCAGCCCTGAAGTCAGGAGGACCTGAATTCAAATCTGGTCTCAGACACTTCCTAGCTGTGTGACCTTAGGCAAGTCACTTAACCCCAATTGTCTCAGCAAAAAAATTATATATATATATATATAATATTTTAATATCAGCAATCATATTTAAAACATTATTTTATTTCTAGCTTATATAGTAAAGACATTGATTTTAAAATTTTGTTTTAATATTTTCATTTCTAAATGTATCACTCACTCTTTCTTCAAGTGCTGAGTCATTTTTTGTGTCAAAGAATGAAAAAGAAAGGGAAAAAAGCAGTTTAGTAAAATTAAACACCAGACTCATCCACCCCTGCCTTAGTTTAAACCTGCATCACTCTGCAGTCTGGGCTATTGCAAAAGCCTCCCAACTCTCTCAGTCTCAAGTTTTTTTCCTCTCTAAGTCAGACTTCAACCAGCCACCAAATTGATCCCTTTACCTCCCCCCCCCAATTTTGTCATTCTAGTCTTACTTAACAGTACTTAATTTTTCCCAATTATATGTAAAGATGGTTTTTAACATTCATTTTTATAGGATCATGAGTTCCAAATTTTTCTCCTTTCCTCTCTTCCCTCCCCCTCCCTGAGACAGCAAACAATCTGATTATACCTGTACCATAATCTTAAACATATTTCCATATTAGACATGTTGGGTGAAAGAAGAATCAGAACAAAAGGGGAAAATCATGAGTAAGGAGAAAAAGTGAAAATAGTATGTTTAAATCTGCATCCACAATTCTTTCTCTGGATGTGGATGGCTTTTTCCTTCATGAATCTTTTGGACTTATCTTGAATCATTGTATTACTGAGAAGAGCCCAGCCCATCCAAGTTGATCATCACCTAATCTTGCTGTTAATGTATACAATGTTTTGGTTCTGTTCACTTCACTCAGCATCAGTTCATGTAAATCTTCCAGGTTTTCTGAAATGCACTTGCTCAGTTAAGAACCCTTGGAAGAGCCTTCTGGAAAGAACTGAGTTTGAATTCTGTAACATAGACAGATGAGTCCCTCCAAACCTCAGTTTTCACATCTATAAAATGGCAATAGTAATACCATCAATTTCAGAGCATTGTTATGAGACTCAAATGAAATAAATCATTTTAAGTGTCTGTATGAGGCAGCTGGACGGCGCCATAGTGCACAGAGTGCCAGTCCTGGAGTCAGGAAGACTCAACTTCCTGAGTTCAAATCCAGCCTCAGACAATTCCTAGTTGTGTGACCTGGTCAAGTCACTTCATCCTTTTTGCCTCAGTTTCCTCATCTGTAAAAAGAGGCGAGGAAGGAAATGGCAAAGCAGCCTATTGTCTGCTAGTGAAGTCAAGATGAGTTAGACTTGACTGAAAAATGACTTGGTGAAAACAAAAAGATGCTATTACTAATCAGTTAGTCATTAGCTACTAATTACTAATGTGTTCAATGTTTGGTCCCTACCAGGCACCGTGTTTCCCATAGATTATGGCTTTACAGACTACCCAGAATATGAAAACTGGACCTGGAGTAACCGTATAGATGGGGAAACGCCATATACAGCTTTAGAAATCATGTCCCTCCTGATTTTTTCGGTGGTCTTCCTGGTGGGCGTGCCGGGTAATGCTGTGGTGGTCTGGGTGACAGGGATGGAGACCCACAAGTCGGTGAACAGTATCTGGTTCCTGAACCTGGCCCTGGCCGACCTGCTTTGTTGCTTGGTGCTTCCACTGTTGGCCGTTCCCATCATCCGGCACGGGAACTGGCCGTTCACCGAAGGCGCTTGCCGCTTCCTGCCCTCCGTCATCCTCCTCAACATGTACGCCAGCATTCTGCTGCTCACGGCCATCAGCATTGATCGATGTATGTTGGTCATGAACCCCATCTGGTGCCAGAACCACCGGAGCTTGTATGGGACCTGGTTTGCCTGCTTCTTGGCCTGGGTACTGGCCTTGGTCCTGACCATCCCTTCCGTGATGTACCGCTGTTTGGAGGAGGAGCACCTTCCTCCCAGCTGGGTTTGTGGGGTGAGCTACAAGAACAAAGCCGTCGAGGTTGGCGTGGCTGTCTCCCGCCTCCTTTTTAGCTTCTTGGGCCCTTTCCTCATCATCTCTGTCTGCTACATCCTCCTGCTCACCCGACTATGGAGCCGCCACGCCACTCGCTCCCACAAGACCATCAAGGTGGTTGTGGCCGTGGTAGTGGGCTTCTTCCTCTGTTGGACCCCCTATCAGATTGTGGGCCTCATGCTGGCCTTGAACCAAAGAGGCTCCAAACTCTACGCCTGGGCGGAGAGTGTCGACAGCTTTAGCGTCTCTTTGGCTTACATCAACAGCTGCATCAATCCAATCATCTACGTGATCGCCGGCCACGGCATCAAGGGCCGCATGATAAGCCATTCCATTTGCACCAAGCTCCGGAATGCACTGACCGAGGACTCTATGGGGCGAGAGAGCAAATCCTTTACCCGATCCACAATAGGATCTATGGCGGTCCCAGAGGAGAAGTTGAGCAGTGATGCAGTATGAGGCACAGAAGGGCCCTCTGCCTCCTCTCCATGAAGGATGGTCAAACTTATCCTCTGGACTGCATTTTTTCCTTTTCTACTAAACCACTGGCCTCCTCTAATCTCCAGTTAGTTTCGGAGCTTCCTGAGGACAGAAACCATTTTTGCCTTTCTTTCTTTCTATTTATCACAGTGCTTGACACATGGGATTAATAAATGGGACTCCTATCTCTCCCAGAGTTCTCTAGGGTTGCTTTGCCTGAATGCCTTCAGCCCCCAAGGAGACCCTGTTCAGAGGGATCCTCTTTCCTTCATTGTCCAGGAAATCCTCCCGTATTGCATCCCACTATGCTCCCCTCACCCTGACGAGGAGCACCTTATTCGATAAATCTTTAAGAATCTGAATTGGTTGGAATTGAATGGGAGTACAGGTGGACTCTGTCCATCAGGTTTTGGATGTCCAAAGATGGTTTAAAGATGATTGCTTCCTGAACCAGGAGAACATTGTATATAGCAACAGCAACTTTACATGATGATCAACTAAGATAGACTTCGCTTTTCTCAGCGATACAACGATGCAAGGCGATTCCAATACACTTGTGATGGAAAATGCCATCGAAATCCAGAAAGAGAACTATGAAGGCTGAAGACAGATTAAAACACACTGTTTTCACTTTTTTAAAAAAAATTTCTTTCTTATGGTTTTTCCCATTTGTTTTGATTCTTCTTTCACAACATGAATAATGTGGAAATATGTTTAAAATGTTTGTACATATATAGCCTATATGATGTTGCTTGCTTTCTTGGGGAAGGGGGAAAGGAAGAAGAGGGAGGGAGAAAACTTTGGAACTCAAAATCTTACAAAAGGGAATGTTGAAAATTGTCTTTGTGTGGAATTGGAAATAATAAAAATACTATTAAGAGAATTTTAAAGCTCAGAGAATGTGACCTGGTGGGGTTGTACAGCACGTCACTGACCACCAAATTCATCTCCAGTTTGATCAAGGTTTCCCAAATTTCATTTTGTTAAATCAGGGTCTTAAGAAAATAGAAGAAGAAAAAGAAAAAAGGAAAGAAAATAGAAGTAACCAGGGTGGGGATGAGGGAAGGGGTTGGAGTAGGGGTGAGGAGAAGGCGGTGAGAGAAGCAGGAGAAGAAAATGGAGGAGAGGGGTTTTTCAAGAAAGGGAAATTAGTTGAAATTCCAGTTCCCAAACTTCTCTCCAGTATCCCCAATTTTTTGCCCTTTTCTACTCCTTAGCTGCCTCCTCCAGAAAGCCCTTCTAGATTAATCTACTCTTTCGTGTTCCCTCCTTTCAACCTTGCTCATCTGTCCTTTCTCTCCCCTTCATTGACATTTAGAGAGAAATTCATCTTATGGAAGAAGCATGATTAGACAATAATATATTTGAAGAAAAAGAGAAAAAAACAACAAAAATTAATTAATTAAATTTTTAAAAAGAAGAAAAAGAGGAGAGGGGTGGATTTAGTGGATTTGTAAGTTCAAAATGAGTCAATTGGATATTGGGACTGCTGGGATCCTTTTTACCACCCCTCATCAGTTGAGGGTGTTCCTCTAACTGACTGGAAGAACATGGAGCACAGGACCTCTGTCTCTAGTTCTATACCTGGTTTTATTTGATCTGGGTGAAGTCTGTCTGTGTGCCTGCCTCTTCTCACCTGCCTCTGGTTCTTGCCTCAGCTCCTGGGCCATGAGGATTATTTTTTTTTCTCCTGCTTTTTAGGTCCTTACTGTTCATTTCTTCCCATTTTCAGTCTCCCATCTTGGTCCAAAAAGCCTCTAGGGACCAGGTAAAGAAAGCACATATGGACACTCTAGGAACCCCAAGACTTTGGGGTGGTCAGAGACCTTCAAAATAAAACATAGGCTTTTAGAGGAACCTAGAAATTTGATTCACAAGATCTCAGATTCAAAGCTGGAGGGAATCTCAGTGGTGATCTACTTTAATCCTTTCATTTTAGAGGAACATGATTGCCCAGGATCACATGGGGTGTAAATGGCAGGGCTGGGTTTTGAACTCAAATCCTCAATAGCCCATCTCCCACACATTTTGCCCTGAATTCTTCCCTACCTGTAGGGAACTTCCCTACCTGTAGCTGTAACAAACAGCCTCTAGTCTAATGCAATCAACACTTACTAAATACTGATTTCCACAAGGCCTTATGTCAGAGCTAGAAGGGACCTAGAACAGGGGCCTAATCCTTTCCTTTCGTCCATGTACCACTTTGGAAGTCTGGGGAGGTCAATGGATCTCTTTTTAGAAATTTTTTTTAATACATTAATGATAAAACTGCTCAATTTCAGTTTGAGGTGAGTAAAAAGTCTGGGGAGGTCAATAGATCTCTTTTCAGAATCTTTTTTTTAATTCATTAATGATGAAAATGCTCAATTTCAGTTCAAGGTGAGTAAAAAGTCTGGCAAGGTCAATAGATCTCTTTTCAGAATCTTTTTTTAATTCATTAATGATGAAAATGTTCAATTTCAGTTTGAGGTAAGTAAAAATAAATATGATTTTCTCCCTGTTGAAGTTCATGAACCTCCTGAAATCTACCCACAGGGTCCAAATTAAGAAATCCAGCCTTATATATAACATATAATGTCAAAGCGGATTTCAGAACTAGCAGCAAAAGTAAATATAAGCTTGGTGCCAGGAAAATTAAAGGGTTATATTTGTCCCCAGGTGGAATGGGCTGCCCCCAGAGACAGAGCAGACAATCAATCAATGGTATTTGGGAGCAAAATTCCTTTCGGGACCTTTCGGGTCTCGTCCAACTCTAAAATCCTGTAATTCAGTGAATGTGGAGACTCAAGAGCTGGGAGGACCTTTAGCTAGCATTCCACTGTGTTTTTGTAGGGAGGTAACCTGAGGTTTGGAGGAAGGGAGACACTCCTAACACAGGAGGCAGAGCCAAAGAGGCACATGGCCAATTGTCGGTTCTAAATTTGAAAACATTCCATGAGCTAGGATTATGGGGAATATAGAACTCGATAAACCTGGTCTCTGTCCTTGGGGAGATAAGCCCTGAACAAACTGAGCTCGATAAAGCTTCCATCAGGGCCCAGAAAGTCAGAGTTGGAGAAGCTCTGAGGGGGAGAGGGAACTGGGTGATGGGAGGGCTTCTGATACAAGGAAGGAGTGAAAGAGAAAGGGAGAAGGCTCAAGATCCACCTCTAGGAGAGTCCCCCAGGCTTAGGAAGATCCCAGGTGCAAATACAGAAATCAGAAGAGCATCAGGGGGAGAAAGGCCTGGATCCTTCCCCAAAGGTAACTCCCAGCTGAGCTTTAAAGCCTGGAAAGGCCAGGGGGAGCTAAGCTCCAGAGGAGAGAGACTAGGGAGCTTGAACTGAGAGGTTTGATCACGGTCTGGGATCAGGATGGACAGGCTTAGGAGGGAAGGGCTCCAAATCTTCCTGGCAACTTTGCCTGTTCTGGCTGCCTGCCAAGCCCTTATCCTGTTCTCCAGTGGTAAGAGGATGGGTGACTCATGGGGAAGAAAGGGGACAACCACACCCTGACTGGCAGCAAGTTGTCATCTTGCAGCCCTTCCCATGGGGTGGAGAGTAGTGTGAATGAGTGTGTGTAGATTCAGCACCACGAAGGGTGGCCGGGAGGGGAGCAGCCAGTTCCCCTAGAATTCCAAGGTCTTGGGTGACCATTCCACGCGTGTGAAAAGTGGTAAGGCTGATCTGTAACTGTGGGGGAAGGGGAGGGAGGGGAAATAGGGTGTTGAAATCTCCCTGGACTTCCTCTTTCTCCCCCTTTATGCCCCACCTTCTGCCCAATTCTTTCCTGTTGTCCCACTTATGGGACGGCTCTCATTTGCGTTTGTAACCCCTTAGCCCCAAAACAACTTCAGTCCCAGCCCCCAAAGTGGCACTTCAAATACAGAACCCCCTATTCAGCTGAGGAAGTAGCTCCTTAGTTCTTCCTCTAGGGAGTCTGTCTTGATTGCCAAGAAGTTCTATCTTACATAGATAGAACTTCTCTTTATTTGAAAGTGGAGGAATTAAACTCCCTGTAATTTCCTCTCTGAGATGGCCCTTCCAGGGATCAACAGACATTTGTTCTGGATAAAAACCATATTTCTTATGGTAATGTGAAAGGTTAGAGCTGGGACAGGGTTTAAAACAAGGCATGTCAGAGCTGGTGGGGGGGAAGGTCTTAGAACAAGGGATGTCAGAGGTGGCAGGATCTCAGAGCAGGAGTTGCCAGAGCTGGAAGGGGAATTAAAAGAAGAGATACTGAATGAGGTATTGGCCTAGATGGTCTGTGAGGTTCCTGCCAGTTTTTGTTCTATGATCCTATGATTCTCCTTCTATGTTCTTTGATCTTCCATCCCGATTTTATTCATCTGGGGGTACCCCATATTGTCTTTCCTAACATGTGGTACCCAGAACTAAACACAAGACTTCAGGCAGACCTTGATGGTCTCAGTGGAACCAATAGCTCCCTCTCTTTGAATACTTTATTACTATTTTTCAGAATTCTATTTTCTTTTCTTTTTTTCCCCAAGTTCCCATTTTCTCCCTCCCCCTCCATCCAACTCCGCCTTGAGAAAGCAAGAAAAACAAAACCCATTATCAAAATGTATGATTGCACAAGTCAAAGTCATGTGCTGGTCATGACTCCAAATCTATATTTGGAATCTTCATACCTGTCTTCCTTTTGAATCCATTACTTTTCCAACAGGAGATGGGTAGGATGTTTCACCATGAGTTCTTTCAAATTGAAACTTAATTTCAATTAAGGCAACCCAAGATTATATTAACCTTTTTGCCTATGACAGCACACTGTTTATTTCGATTAAGATTATGATTCCACTAACACTCCCAGGTCTTTTTCACACAGGGGCAGTCTAGATACATCTCTGCTATCCTACCTTGGGAACTCAAGGACAGGCTTTTCCAAGCAGGGACAGAATCAGGGCTCTAGCTCGTCTTCTGTGCTCCTTAGATGCTCCTTCCATGGTTACATTTCATCTTGGTCTCACTGGCTCAGATCTTTTGGAAGTCTGGTTCTATGACTGAATGATTGGAGAAGTCCCTTTCTGGTCACCACTGTAAAATGAAGACCTTGCACTTAATAGTCTCTGAGGGAACCCTTCCAGTGGTTCCAGTCTGTGACTCTGTTTCTTTTACCCAATCTTTGAACTCTTCCTCCCTGCATCACAAATTCATTCATCTTCTATGTCTTTATCCAAGGCCGGATGGACTTCATAGAGATGATTCAGAAAGAAATCATCTGTCACCAATATAGATTAGGTGACCTTTAAATCCATTTAAATCTGAGATTCTATGATTCTAGTAGATTCCTAATGCAGTTCCATGTCTTATTTGCTAGACTCTAAAGTAACCTCCATATGGTTTTCATCTCCTCTCTCAGGTTCCCTTGGGTGCTGTGCACATGACTGAAATGGAGAATGCCTCAATAAGCTACGACTATGAGGATTACAGCTTGCATCCTCACCTGCCTGTAGACTGTGAGCCAGGTGGTTCTTGCACCTCTCCGGACCTGCTTTGGCTCTCTCCTTTGTTTCTCTATGCTGCAGTTTTCCTAGTGGGTGTACCAGGAAATGTGATCGTGGCCTGGGTGACGGGGGCCACAGCGCGTCGGTCAGCCCCCTCCATTTGGTTCTTGCACTTGGCCGTAGCTGACCTGCTCTGCTGCCTGTCCCTACCCCTGCTGGCTGTACCGATCATCCGTCAAGGAGACTGGCCCTTTGGCTCAGCTGCCTGCTGCCTTCTGCCCTCAGCCATTCTGATCAACATGTACGCCAGCGTCTTGCTCTTGGCCGGGGCCAGCGTTGGCCGGTGTCTGGCTGTGCTTCGGCCAAACAGGGCTCGGGACCGCCTGTGGCCAGCGTGGGCAGGCAGCGGACTTGCCTGGGTGCTGGCATTATTGCTCACTTTCCCCTCGATGCTGACCCGGCGGCTTCACCAGGAATACTTCCCAGAACGATTGGAGTGCGTGGTGGATTATGGTGGGTCCCGTGGGGTTGAGGGAGCTGTGGTTGGCATCCGTTTCATTGGCGGTTTTCTTGGGCCATTGGCAGTTGTGGCAGGCTGCCATGGAGTCCTGCTGAGTCGCCTGAGAGGACAGCCGAAGCCCCGGATCTTGTGGCTGCTGATCTTGGTTGTGATTGGCTTCTTCCTCTGTTGGGCACCTTACCACGCGGTAGGGCTGGTGGTAGCCGCTGCGGCCCCTCACTCAGAGCTCCTGGCCCTTGCTCTCCAGGCCGAGCCCCTCGTTATAGGTTTAGCGTTGGCCAACAGCTGTCTCAATCCCACCCTATTCCTGGTCTTAGGCCGGGCTCGGCTCCAGAAGTCCCTGTGGGCCGCCTGCCGCCTGGCTCTGGGGGAGGACACGCAGGAGGATAGTGCTAACGGGACCAGAAGTAGCAAGTCTTCTAGTGCAGTGTTTGTCTCAGATATGGTCTAGATCAAGGAGGAGCCCAGTTTAAATCTTCGCTGGACTGCTTGCTAAGTGAGTGACCTTGGCCCAATTCCCAGCACCTCTCAGTTTCCCAATGACAAAATGTGGGGTCCCCGAAAAAGTTACCAAATTGCACATGCCCCATGAGGTGGAGGGCGGAGGGAAAGGGCCCATGTGTACAAAAATACAAATATTCCTGTATGTTAGCCATTTCTGTTGTGGCAAAGAACTGGCAACAAACGAGGCACATTTCAATTGGGGAACAACTGAACTGGTCATACCCTAGGACTATGATGGGACTTTATTGTCTTATAACATGAGGAATAGGACAGAGTCAGAGAAATACGGAGTCATATATGAACACAGTGGAGTGAGCAGTCAGGAGAACTAATTCCTTAAAGGCCAGAACAGTTGTTTGAGGGGAGATAGCTCTAAAAGATCTCCGAGCTCTGGGGGGGCCAATGGTGACTGAGAATGAAAAGACCCTTCCGGGAGGGTTTGGGGAGAAGGCAGATAGTAACAGAAATGGAAAAAAAATCACCCAAAATACTATGAATGCTACATAGAGCAGAGTAGGCTCACTCTCTTAACGGCAACTGGACTAGCAAGAAAGGTCCCCAGAGAGTGGCTATTACTTCTCCTTTCCTGATTCTAGGCAGAGGTAATCTTCAGGAGCTGTGACTTCTAATAAAGGTTGCTCACGAGCCCCCATCAGGTGTGTTCCCCTGAATATCACATAACTAGTTGTTATCTCCTAACAATCGATGAACTTTTTTATTTTTTGCTGAGGCAATTGGGGTTAAGTGACTTGCTCAGGGTCACACAGCTAAGAAGTATTAAGTGTCTGAGACCAGATTTGAACGCAGGTCCTCCTGACTTCAGGACTGGTGCTCTATCCACTGAGCCACCTAGCTGCCCCCAATCGATGAACTTTTATGGAAGGATATTTATTGAGAAGCAAGGGCTGAAGTACAACCATTCTTTTCCCTTCCCTCCATCTTAAAAGTCTGTTTGCAATTATGTGGAGTGCTGGAAGACCGGAGTTCAAATTCAGCCTCCGATACTAGCTGAGTGATCCTGGGCAAGTTGCTTAACTTTTGTTTACCTCAGTTTTCTCAACTGTAAAATGAAGATAACAAGAGTACTTACCTCCACGGTTATAGTGAGAATAAAATGAAGTAATATTTATAAAAGCAAAGTACCTAGTAGGCATTATATATATACATATGTATATATATATATATAATATTTGTAAATTTTTTATTCATTTTACATTTAAATAAAAATGAGAAAAGAAAAAAAAACACATTTCCAGGTACATGCCGAATCACTATTAAACAATGTTTCCATTTTAAGGAAACCTATGTAATAAATATTATACATTGTTTTCAAAATTACCCAGCTTTACTTTGCTTACTTCTAGGTTTTCTTTTATTCTCTACTACGAAGTAAACTTCATTTCAGTTTCTTTCCTCACCCCTAAAGAAGCTACAATTAAATATATATACAGATATACATACTTATACAAAATATCTCACATACATACTCATACACATCCTATTCATATTTCCATTTGTCATCTCTTTCTCCGGATGTATTTAGCTTTTTTCTTCATAGGTCCAGGTTTATATATAAATATATTTTTAAAATCAACCAACTCATCATTTCCTTTATAACATTTCCTATTCCAATACAACCACATCCTATCTGAGAAATCGTCTATAAAATTTCCCTTCTGATTTTCTGCATCCTTCTATTCTTGGCTACTATTTATATAAAATATTTTAAATTTGAAACAATCAAAATTATTCATTTTACACTGCAACAATGCCCTTCCCTTATAATATAGTTTAAAGTCTGATACGGCTGATTCTCCTTCCTTTATATCTTTTTTTCCCCTGGCTTCTTTGAAATTCCCGACCTTTTTGTTCTTTCAAATGCATTTTGTTATTATTTTTCTAATTCAGTAACATAAATTTTTAATAATTTAATTGGAATGGCATTGAACAGATTAATTAAATAAAATTGTCACTTTTAATTTCATATTGGCTTTATCTACCCATGAATAATAAACATTGCTCCAATTATTTAAATCTGACTTAATTTGTATAAGAAGTATTTTATGTTTACATTTGTATAGTTCCCATGTTTTTATGGCAAGTATGCTCTTACGTATTTTATATTGTCTATTTATTTTAAATGGTTTAAAACTATATTGAATAATATTGGTGGCCTATACTGTAGTTTCCTTATCTTTCTCTTGATTATATTTATCTTAGCTTTAACTGCTTTTTTTTTTTAACCTAATAAAGTCTATTCAAATCTTTTTTCGGGTCTTTGAGTGTATCTCTGATTTTTATTATATTTTCTGATAGCAAGATATTATTGAATTCAAATTTTTAATCTGCTGTTTCCATTTTATGTGTAAATCCCGTTCACATTCTAAATTATAATTACTTGCTGTGTATTTTTCTCCTATTTCCCTTACTATCCTTCTTACCTTATTTACCCTACTCCTCTAATTTACTTTTACCTACCACCTTGACCTCCTATTCCTTTAGCCACTCACTTCTGTAAGAGTCCCCCCATCTTCTCCCCAACCCTATTATCTTATCTTATTTTTATTTTTTTTTTTTTTGCTTTTTGCTTTTTGCTGAGGCAATTGGGGTTAAGTGACTTGCTCAGGGTCACACAGCTAGGGAATGTTACGTGTCTGAGATCACATTTGAACTCAGGTCTTCCTGACTTCAGGGCTGGTGCTCTATCCACTGTGCCACCTAGCTGCCCCTCTTATCTTATTTCTTTCTGATTATCTATCTATCTGTCTATCTACCTATCTGTCTATCTATCTATCTATCTATCTACCTGTCTGTCTGTCTATCTGCCTGCCTGCCTGTCTGTCTGTCTATCTATCTATCTATCTATCTATCTATCTATCTATCTATCTATCTA
>JAJPUD010005302.1:69880-101911 GCA_023553655.1 Myrmecobius fasciatus
CTATCTATCTATCTATCTATCTATCTATCTATCTATCTATCTATCTAGTTCCCTCTTCCAACCATTCCTGATGAAAGTAAGGTTCCAGCAGTACTCTCTCTTCCCCACTTGCTTCTTCTTTTTATTTATTTATTTATTTTTCCCCCACTTGCTGCTTCTTTATTAATTCTTCCTTTCATACTAATTTAAATGAAATAATGACTTTAATCTTTATACAACTTCATTTATTGATTTATTAGAGTCATTCTGCTCCCCCTAAGCCACAACTGGTCTTGCTCCCTGTAAGTAGCTCCAGTGACTGCAGACTATTGCTGTCTTTTCCTTCCTGTACCTGAGACCTGCTCTCCTGCCCACAGTCAGTGGGGTCCCAGCCCTCCTGCTCCTACACCGAGCGTGTGCTAGCTCCTTTTCCCTCCCAGCCAGAGCCTGGGACCTCAGCTGTTCAGCACATCTTTTGGTGTCCCTCCACAGTGTAGACCCTTCGGTCGGCTTCTGCTCCCACATTGTTGGTGAGGTGAAAGAAAGGTGGAGGTTGAGGCTGCCTCTGGGGCTTGGTTGCTGATTCCTCAGTCAGTCAAACCTCTCCCTTTGGAGACTGAATATAAATCAACACATGCTATGTTCATTTTTTTTTTTAATGTCTTTTTTTTCTCTCGTGTTTTTTCCCTTTTGTTCTGATTTTTCTCTCCCAACATGATTCATTAAGAAACGTGCATTTAAAAAATTAATATGCATGGATAACCAGAAAAAAAAGAAAACAATCAAAAAGGGGAAAAAAAATACCCTCCACCCTCGGTAGGCTGGTCTTTCCTGATGTGAGGGACGAGTGCTAGGCCCCCTGACCCAAATTGACTGCTCAGAGGCATCTTCAGCTACAAAGAAGAAGCATTTATTCGGTCCTTGCAAGGAGAGGCCCCAGCAAGCCTGGGCAGACCCAGAGCCTCTCAGCTCCCATCTCCCAGCATTGTGCCCAGGCCAGCGAGCTGGTTAAATAGAAAAAGACCCGAGTCTTTTCTTTGGATGGACTGAAGAGGAAGTAGCCATTATTGACCAATGCTCAGCAAAGTTGTCTACTTCCTGTGAGTTATGTCACTTCCTGGAGCTTAGGCCTAGGGCCTGACCTTTCCTGCCCTACAGATCCCTGGGAATCAGGTGATAGGCTTGCAGGCCTAGGTTCTGACCCAGTTCATCTCATAGACTTTTTGAGAAAACTTCACCAGGTCCCATTCGGTCCCGCCGTTTGAAGCTTTCTCACCCCAATCTCTTTCTTTCACTAGGACATCCTTGTTATCTAGGCCTTCAGACTAGTCCCTCTCTTCTGCATGAACTGTAACCGCCCTCTCCCATTTAGAACCAACACACGCCATCAGGGGAGGCTTTCAGGAACCACTTTAGCAAAGAAATCTCGAATTGTTCTAGTGATTAAGTGCACAAGCAAGCGGTGACAGGACAATGCTGTTTAAAGCAATGAGCAGGAAGCAGAGACCCCACTCCCACCAACTCCCACCATTTGTCTTGGAAACCCAGTCATCACAGACCAACAGATTGGCGTCTGGCAGCCATAGAACTCCAGCACTGTGGCAGCCCGGGGGGCCTCAGGGCCATTGTCACACCATTCCCATCTCAAGCAGTCCAGACCCAGATTCATTTGGAAGAAAGGGACGAAGGTCTCATCTTCTGGGCTGCTTCAGGCTGACAAGGGGCGAGGAACTGGCCCTGCCCAGTGGGGTCCAGACTGAAAAGGGGAGACAAGGGACTTGTAGGTGGTGGTGGTGTCCAGTGCTGAGTGTCAGAATCAGGCCTCAGGTGACTGCAGGTTGACCAAGGAATTTCATGGCTCAGAGTCTGGAAGAAGCAACTCTCACAAGTAGATTAGAAATACAGGGACCAAATATGAGCAAAATAATAATAATAATAATAAAAAGCAGAGTTAGTATGGAGGTTACTAGGGACAGTAACCAGGAAACCCAGAGGAAGAATGGGGGGGGAAATGAAGCTATCATGAATATCTCTCATCCAAACAGCTTTTCCTAGGATAAATACCAAAAAATGTTTTCCCCCAATTCCAGCTTTTGTTTCCTCAAAGGAGATGGGGCAATGGGTAGAATATTGTGACTCTAGAGCCTTTTCAGTCTTACAAGGGAAGGCTTTTACCCACTTGGTACAGATGTTAACAAAACCAAAAGCAGCAAAAGCAGTTTGAAGCCCTGCAAGGGGACATACATGCAGGCCTTTTTACCAGTCCTTTCAGAATTTACTTGCTTGGGAGCTATATGAGGGAATGCAGGAGTCAGGAGTTGGGGAATTAAAGGTGCCACGGTCAGGGGCAAAGAGGCAGCAGCACGGGCAGCTGAATCTGCCAGCCTGTTCCCCTTGGCCTGAAGTGAATCCCCCTTCTGGTGTCCTTTACAAAACATAACAGAAATCTCTCTAAATCCAGGGACAGCTTGCAATAATTGTTCTCCTGCATACTTCATAGGGGAATGTTTGACTGTCAAAAATCCCCTTTCTTTCCAAAGAGACCCATGATCATGCAAAACAAGAAAAAATGTATTTGAAGTCAGTGTAAATATTCTTTCTCATTTCTTTTCCCAATTCTAAAGCTCTGATATAGGCAAAATGCTCTGAAGCATTGGGTGGGTGGGTGGGTGGGGGCAGAATCTCCAACAATTGGCCCAGAATGAGATTAGGAGCTTCCACAATTAGAAGAGCTGTAGTAGTTCATTCTAAGGCAAGAGGCTCACCCCCAAAACACCAAGTTTCGTTGACAAGTAAGCAAGGGATCCAGGATAGGGTTCCAGAGATCTCTAGGACCTGGCCCTGCTGTCCATCAAAGTAGGTAGGGCTAAGCCCCAGCAAGAGATTAATTTAGCTTTCAGGGTCCTGAAAACCTTGGCCTGATCAGGGCATGCTAAGATTGTCTGCTTCCTCTCCCAGTGAGCAAAGGGGATTGGGAGGTGGTCCAAATACTTAGGCAAAGTGGGCCTTCAGACAGAGAAACTCTCCCCCAGGAAGCAAGAGGTAAAGGTTTTATGGCTGTGACCTGAGAAGACTCAAGGGCTGGGCTGCAGACTTGTGCCTCCTATGTTCCACTGACCACTTGCTCTGATTATGGAAATTTGCTATAAGAGGACAAAGCAAGTTCCTGATTATAATATAATCAGTCAAAACTGATTCTTCAGAGCCTCAGTCTGAGAGCACATACAGGATAAAGCATCCTTATCTCTGACAACCAATCATGCAGTTTCCACCTCATAGCCAGACTCAGGAATAATCAGGTGGGAAACAGAGAAACAGACTTAGGAAACTGAGTCAAAAGGATCCCACCTTTTTTTTTAATTATTAAAACTTTTTATTTGCAAAACATATGTATGGATAATTCTTCAACATTAATCCTTACAAAGCTTTCTGTTACAAATTTTTCCCCCCAAAAGGATCCCACCTTAAACAGAGGCTGAAATTGTCCTCCCACCTCTTGCCCAGATAAGATATCCATCTGTTAGGCATCCCTCTGAGTAATTTATGGCATATTTCTTTCAGATGGTGGATCACAGGCTTGATGATCCGTCAGGCAATCATATCCAAATTTGAAACTCAAAACAATATTAGTTACAGTCCCAAGAGATTTCATCTCAAGAGCAAGTTTCACCAATCAGAAGCTTCAGGTCTATATAAAAAACCAAAAAAAAAAAATCTTACAAACCATTGTGCACAATCTATCGTATGTACTTCTAAAACAGTTAAGCTGGTGCAGAGATATCAGGTTAAAATTCTGCTCTAGGTACTTCAAGAAAGCTATAGATCATATTTGTTATCATGTTCATTAAACAAGGTCATTATGCACTTAAATAAATATTAAATAATTTGCTGAAGACAGATGGAGACCTTGGTAGAAATAATCATTTTCAGACAAATCTCTTAAAAGTTTTTTGCATTGCTAAGCAGTGGAATATATAAAATTTCATCAAAAATGGCCTTGCCTTAAAGCAGCCATAGACTTGAAAAATAAAAACAAGCATTCAATTATTAACACCATGTAAGCTATTCCTTTAACAATAAAAACAATTAAAGCAATTTCATTTATTTAGGGTGGAGGGGGAGAAGGGGGAGCTCCAGTGAGTGCAGTTTGTTCTCACTTCTAAGAAGCAGCCCCATCCAGTGGGAGGGAGGTTAAATCTTCACCTTTCCAAGCCTACAGATCTTTCCCTTTTAACATACAAGTTTAGCTTCTGACATATCCAATCCTCAGAAGACCCGTATTGTGGCCAAATCATCCCTCCTCCTAATGTCTCCTAATGGCCTATGATTCCATCTTTTGTAACTTCCTGCTTATGTCCGGCCATGCGTTTGTTACAAAATGCACTCTCCATATAGACTCGTTGTCCGGGTCTGAGGGATCCAGATCTGAGTATTTTCTCCTACTTGCTTTCAGTGTCTCTAAAAGCTCAGAAGGGGATTTCTCCTTCCCTTGCATTCTGTCTAATGCCCTCCTCAGGTTCTGTGGTTTGGGCACTGCACTCTTAATTCCTATAATTATTAAATCCCTTGGGTCTTGCCTGTGAGCCTGATGAACCTCATTGTTATGGTCCCATGGGGGCCTGATTGGGGCATTTCTGATCAGCTGGCACTACCCCGGCTGCAGGTGGATGCTTCCTCTCCCATTTTACCCCGGCGCCCTTCTCACTAGAGTTCTCTCCTCTGGAGAGAACAGAATATTTAATATAGAGATTAACTCACCCCGAGTATATATGTTAGGGCCCAGAAACTGATCTTATTGTTCTGCTAGACCCCTTGGGTCTTCCATAAGTGATTCTTCCCTCCTCACATGTCTAGGGGGAAGGTGGAGGGAGTTAATAAGTCCCCCGGAGGATTGCTAGGGCCAGAGGTGGTTGGGGATGGAGCAATAGGGTCTGAGGAGGAGGAGAAGCAGCACATGGGGGAGGGAGAGAGAGAAGAGGGTCCCATGGGTGTGTTGGGACAGACTCCTGTTCTGCCTTCCCCTTCCAACACTGCATATATGTCTCACCTAGCTACACCATGCTTCCTCACCATACTTCTTTTTAGGGTGTCAAGTCCCTCCAGGATTTAGCCTTCCAGCTAAGGACATGCCTCAAACTCATGGGGTGTCTCCTTTCCCTTTGCAAATAGGAAGTTCCACTAGGAGCTTGCCCCTTTCCATAATAAATCTACCTTTTATCAAAGATAATGGTCAAGGAGAATTCCTCACGTGACCAAACCCCAGCTTTGGTGTCCGTCATCATCTGGTGTTTGTATAACCCACATAATCAATCCCTAACAATTTTAGGTTTCAATATTACCACAATAACCCCAATTAATTTAATTAGCAATTTCACTGTTTTCATAAGTGAGAGCCAAATAAACATTATATAGCCCATCACAAAAATGGGTAGGAATCTCATATAATTTAGTCATTTCCAGAGACATCTTCAGATACAAAGAGGAAGCATTTATTTGGTCCTTGAACGCCTGGGCAGACCCAGAGCCTCTCAGCTCCCATCTCTCAGCATTGCCAAATAGGGACCTAGTACGCCGGAAATAGTGAATCTGGTTAAATAGCAAAAGACCCAAGTCTTTTCTTTGGATGGACTGCAAATGGCCAGCAAAGTTGTCTACTTTCTGTAAGCTTAGGCCTAAGGTCTGACCTTCCTGCCCTGAAGACCTCTGGGAATAGGAATCATGGGATAGGCCTGCAGGGCTAGAGCCTGGCCTAATCCATCTCATGGACTTTGTTTTTTGCTGAGGCAATTGGGATTAAGTGACTTGCCCAGGGTCACACAACTAGGAAGTGTTAAGTGTCTGGAGCCAAATTTGAACTCGGGTCCTCCTGACTTTAGGGCTGGTGCTCTATCCACTGCACCACCCAGCTGCCCCCATCTCATAGACTTTTTGAGAAATCTTCACCTGGTTCCACTCACTGAGGAGGACAATTGCTTTATCCCAAATTTTTGCTGCTCTAGTTTCCCTCTGAGGAGATGCTCTATTTTTGTGGAGAAAATTTACAAAGCTGAAAGTTTTTTTTTACTTACTCTGCCATTTTCCCAGAATACCACTAGTAGGCACTAAATAAATGATCATTTTCTTCTTTTCTCTCTATTCTCTGATATATGGGGAAGGATGCGTATCTTGGACATATCTGGAAGCAAGCCCACCATGCCTCCATGTGAGTTGGTAATAAGCAGGAAATATTGTACCTGTTCTAAGGAGTGAAATCTCTTTAGTCAGTCTTCTTATTATTTCATTCATTGAATTTAAGTTAAATGTAAATGGTTACTAAACAAGTTTTATAGCTGATGTTCAATATTAAGTTTTCAATAAAATATCTAATTTTAAAATATTAAATAAGGGGCTTAGTGTAGTGATCCCTTATGTAACTAGTGTCTAGTAAGAATTCAAATCCTAAAATCCTTCGATTCTGATTAAGGGCTAGATTCTCTGTTTCCTGGGAATCCAAGATGTGGAGACGAGGAGGGAGAGAATTCCAAGGATGGAGGAGAACCAGTGAAAACACTAGAAATTTGAAGGTGAAACGTTGTGTTGGAGGAAGGGGAGTGACAGGGCGTAAGGTGTAAGAAGCCTGGAAAGAAAGGGACTATCGAGATTTCACTGATAAGGAGCACTTTCAGATAAGGAGGTTCCCTCTACCAATATATGTTGGCATTTTCTGTGCAGCTGACAGTCTTAGAGAATTGCCTAAACTCAAGAGACACTTAATTCAATCAATAAGCATTATTAAATAGCCACTTAATCACATTAATTAATTGCCCAGTTAAGTATCTATGTACTGTGGGTAGCACTGTAAAAAGGAAAACAAACCACATACAGTTCCTGTCCCCAATGACCTTATTTTCATTTTAAATTTTGGCCTTCCAAAAAAATGGGGCTAATAAGTTTGTTGAACGTCTAACTGAATGTCTCCTGGCCCAAGTTTCCTGAGAGCAAGACCTTTCCATCATGGAGATGAGGACCCCATGGATGTTCTTCCCAGACAGATGGATAAATACAGTCAAAAATCTGTCAGAAAGCATTGATGAAAGGCTTTCTATGTGCCAGATGGCAGCTGGGTGGCGCTGCAGTGGATCAAGAACTGGGCTAGAGTCAGGAAAATGTAAAGACCCGAGTTCAAATCCAGCCTCAGATATTTCCTAGTTGTATGTATGACTGTGCAAATCACTTCATGCTGTTTGCTTCAGGTCATCAACTATATAATGAGCTGGAGCAGGAAATAGCAAATCTCAACAGTATGTCTTCTAAGGAAACCTCAAATGGGTTATGAAGAGTTAGATATGACTGAACAACAGGCCTTTTATGACCCCTGGTGTTCCCTCTAAATTATATTACATTTATTTGTGTGTGTGTGTGTGTGTGTGTGTGTGTGTGTGTGAAGTGACTTTCACAAAGAAAGGTAAAAATACCACCCCTGACCTCAAAGAGCTTACATTCTAATGAAGACAAGAAAGAAGGGAGGTGAAAGGAAAGATCTACTCCAAGGTGGAGGGGGTGTTATGTCTGTACAGGGCTCAGGGGAAATGGTCTGGGAGAGTTTTTGGTAATTCTGAAGGTTTATTCCATACATACACACACACACACACACACACACAAATTCTATTCTTGAAAAAGCTTTAATGCATTTGTATACATAGTTGCCAAGCATTTGAAATTAACGGCTGTCCCTGCTTTTAAAAAAAAAAAATTAAACCCAAACTGCAGAGACCATATCTCTAAATTTTAATATTCTTTTTACAAATTATATAGCAATATCATTATGAAAAATACAGACTAGTAGACTGATCTGCTAAAATATGAAATCATAATCATAAATATGTATCTATAAAATCCTTCCTAAGGTAGTGATGAGCAAAATTGCTGTTTGAGGGCTTCTGAGATACAGCTTCCAATTCACAGGATCCAAGCCAGTGTGAACATGTAAATTCTAGAATCTAACACCCTTCAAGGATTCGGCTTCATGACTCTGTTATAAAACTGAATGCATTGGAGGTGGCTGCCTCCTAATTTTCTTTTCCTTTCTTTCCCTTCTTTCCCTTCTTTCCTTCTTTCCTTCTTTCCTTCTTTCCTTCTTTCCTTCTTTCCTTCTTTCCTTCCTTCCTTCCTTCCTTCCTTCCTTCCTTCCTTCCTTCCTTCCTTCCTTCCTTCCTTCCTTCCTTCCTTCCTTCCTTCCTTACTTCCTTCCTTCCTTCCTTCCTTCCTTCCTTCCTTCCTTCCTTCCTTCCTTCCTTCCTTCTTTTTCTTTCCCTTCCTTCCTTCCTTCCTTCCTTTCTCTTTCTTTCTGAGGCAATTAGGGTTAAATGACTTGCTCAGAGTCACACAGTGCCTCCTAATTTTCAAAACCACATGATCTATAAACATTTTGGCAGTAGATAATTAAAAAAAAGAAGAGATTTTGCACCTGTCTCTTGTTTTGGCTTTCAAAAATAAAGCCTTGCTTTGAAGAAGCTGGACTTGGATGGGTGGCCCCATCTCTTCCTTTTCTGCAGAATCCCCCCCCCAACTCAGGCACAGGGAGGTCAGCTGAGTCAGTCTGTCATTGGATTAGTCAAAAAACTTACTAAGTGCCTCCTTAGTGCCTTACTCCGAGCTAAGCACTAGGGGATACAAAGAAAGGCAAAAGTCAGTCCCTGCCCTCAAGGAGCTCAGACGTTGTCCCAAGCGCCCTCTCAAGCATTTATTAAGCACCACTTTAGACACTGAGCTTTTGGAGGACCGGGGCTGGCTCTTGCCTCTTTTTATCTCCTCAGCGCTTAGCGAAGTGGCTGGCGCGGAGTAGGTGCTTAATAAATGTAGCTTGCCTGAGTGGATGTAAATTTCTCTGCTCAGAAGCTTAATATGATATGGATATAACTAGCGTTTTCACACGTTTGCAGATATTAACTCATCTGATCCTCAGACAGGCGCTGGAAGATATGGACTATGATTATCCCCACTTTACAGATAAGGAAACTGAGGACAGGGGCTCAGTGACTTGCCCGGGGTCACAGTCCCGTGGGGAGTAGCATTTGAACTCCCGCTCCAGCGGACTCCTCCAGCTCTCGCAGCTCCAGAGTGGGCCAGGCTTGGCCCCTCCTCTGTCCCCGCCCCCCCAGATGCGCGGCTCCTCCCTCCTCCGCGGCGTTCGGCGGCGCGCGCAGGCGCAGTAAGGGGAGCAACGTGCGTAGCCCGGAAGTGGGCACGAGAGAGCTGGTTGGAGACGTTAGGGCCTGAGGGGGAGTTGGCGAGGATCTGGACGAGCGCAAGGTGGCTGCGTTCGTAGTCCCTCCGAGCCCTGCCTCTCCCTCCCGGCTTCCCACTCCACACCCGGAGCGGGGCCGCTTCGCTGAGGGAGGGGTTAAGGCGCGTTTCCAGTCTCCATCGTCCAGAAAGGGAAACTGAGGCTCGGAGCTTGCGTGGCGTGTGAGGGGCCTCTCCCTCCCCGAGCCTCAGTTTTCTCCCCTAAACCCGGACGTGGTGGGCCCCGTGTCCTTGCTAGAAAGTGAGTATAGGACAGCTGAGAGGTCCCCAGAGCCCTCTTTTACAGAGGGGGAAACAGGCCCGCGAGGGGAGGCCCCCAGCTCAGCGCCCTTCGCCCTGGAGAGCACACAGCAGGCACTTAATCAGTGTTTATTGATTGAGGAATGGCCCTGGGGCTTAGCATGGAACAATAACTATCCAGCTTTCATGGAGCTCTGGGAGCTTACAGGCCCTGGGGGGGAGGGGTGTGGAGTCTCAGGCCTGGGCTGGAGGACCTGAGTTCAAATTCTGCCTCTGACGCTTACTGGTGAGCTGTGTGACCCTGGGTTAACCTAACTCAACTTCTTCCTGTGAGAAAAAGGCCTCCTGCCAGCTCCTGCCCCCCAGGGTTGTGTGAGCCGCAAGCCGTGGTGTTTCTAAAAAGCACAATTAATAGATGCCTTATGAATATATTCAGTGCAGTTTCCCTGAGGAAACGGGCAGATGGGAAGGGTCTGAACCTAACTGGCACCCCCTAGTGGCCTCTGTGGGGAACTTTCACCATACTGCCTCTGTTTCACACACAGGAGGCAGCTCTCCACTCCATTACACAGCTTCCTTGCTTTGCACACAATAGGCATCTCTGCTCTGTCACATTGTTTTGAACACAGTAGGCAGTTCTCCACTTCCCCACACTCTCTCTGCTTTGCCCACAGTAGGCAGCTCTCTGCTCCATTTCATTGTTTTTGCTTTGTACATAGTAGGCAGCTCCCTGTTTCTCCATACTGCTTTGCACACAGGCAGCTCTCCGCTTCCCCACCCTGCCTCTTTGGTTTGCACATAGTAGGTGGCTTCTGATAGGCTGCCTCCCAAGGCAGCTTTGCAGGGAAGCACTTTTTCTGAGATCAGAAGGCAGAATTAGGGAAGAAGTGACCAGAGGTACCTCTCATCCTCCCACACTTGCTAAGTCAGAACTGGAGGGGGCCGCCAGTGAGAGTGTGACAGGCAAGCCCCACCACTGTCTGCCTCAGTTTCCTTATCAGAAAAGTGGGGATGGTCCTAGCCCCTGCCCCCAGAGTTGGTGTGAGGATTCAGGGAGCTCACATTTTGTGAGCTTTGAAGCCGGCTGTGGAGAACTGGTGGGGAGGCTGTGTGGGCAGCTTTGCCAGGGGATTCCCTGGAAGGGGCGGCTGGGCTGAGAGCCTTTGCAGGCCCTCCTGTGTTCTTAAGGTGACTTTTTCTCCCAGCAGGCATTCACCGAGTCGGGTGACCCCGGCCAGGTCCCAGCGCTTACCATCCCCGACGGCTGCAACTCTTACCTTCTGAAGAGAGACATGGCACAGACCTGAGACACCACCAGACAGAGATAGGGTAGAGCCCCCTGGTCCCTAACGCCGATGGTTGACTCTGGGCCTCCCAGGGAGTGAGGTCAGTGGGCTGGTAGCCTGCTCTTGTGTCCTGTAGAGAGCCCAAGGGACCGGAGCCATGGCCTCGTCCAAAAGGACCGAGGGCAGGGGCTCCCGGGATCCCGAGAGCTCCGAACACTGGGACTGGGGCTGCCCAGAGACCCGGAGCCAGCTGGAAAAGATCTTCTTTGGGGACCAGGGCGTCATCTGCCAGGGTTCAGACGAGTGCCACAAGTTCTGGGCCTTTTTTGAACGCCTTCAGACTTTCCAGAAGCTCAGACCTGGTCCAGAGGGTGAGCGGCCAGCTGAGGCTCAGGCCCCCCAGGGACCCGGATGCTCAGCCCTGGCCGACCTCCCTGCCACCTATGACCCACGCTACCGCATCAACCTGGCCTTGCTGAGTGGGGAGGGTAACCCTGTCCTGGGGCAGCGGGGGACGCACAGCCGGCTGCCTCGCGACCGTCTGGCAGAGTTCTGCCGGGCAGTCCTCCACTACCTGGATTTTGGACAGAAGCAGTCTTTTGGGAAGCTGGCCAAGCTGCAGCGGGAGCGGGCAGCACTGCCCATGGCCCGCTACAGGCGGCATCTGCTACGGGCACTCAAGGAGCACCAGGTGGTGATTGTGGCTGGTGACACAGGCTGTGGCAAATCCACTCAGGTGCCCCAGTACCTGCTGGCTGCTGGCTTCAGCCATGTGGCCTGTACCCAACCCCGGAGAATCGCATGCATCTCTCTGGCCAAGCGCGTGGGCTTTGAGAGCCTCAGCCAGTATGGCTCCCAGGTAAGTTGGCACAGGCAGCTGGTGCCCGGTCATGTGGCTGAAGGGTGTCGGCCAGTATGGCTCTTAGGTAAGCTGGCACGGGCGGCCAGTGCTGATCATCTGGCATGGAGGGTCTTGCATATACTGGTGGTCCCAGGACTTTTGTGGGGGGAGCCCCAAGTCACCATGGTGCTGCTGTTGCAGGGATCAGTTAAGTCCTTATTCTTGTCCAGCGGAGGCAGGGTGGAATGAGCCCATGCCTGTGGTTGGGAAACCCACCTCAGACGCCTCCTAGCTGCGTGGGCCCAGTGAGTCGCTGCCCGCCTCAGGCTGGCTGGCCCCCCGCTGCGTCCCAACTCCTGACCTCTCTGGCTCCCTCCCGGAGGAAGTGTCCTGGCTCCCTGCATCCTGGTGCCTTCTGCTGATTATCTTGGCCTGGAGCAGTTGCCCGTCACTCCTCCCTTTCAACGATTGATCTTAACCTAATGCAGTGCCAGGCACATAGTAGGTGCTCAATAAATGCTTTATCAATCAATTGATTCATCTGTACGATGAGGAATCTCCCAGGGTGGTTGTGATGACTGGAGGTGTAGACATATAAGTGCTTTACAAAACACCAGTTTTAGTTAGTAGTTCCTGGCAGCAGGATGTCATGAAGCCGGGCCTTCTCCCGCCAACAGCCACGCTACCTCCCTGCTCACCGGGGAAGGAACAAGGAGATGAAGGGCACAAGAAGATGCCCAGGGCTGGGGCAGGAGAGATGGTGGGTGCAGACTGGTGAGGGGCCCATGGGGAATGGGGTACCCTGGCTGTAGGCTCATGCCCAAGGCTGGGACTTTGAGATGAGACCCACATTGCCTCACTGCTGGACACAGGCCCTGCCCTGTCTGTGAGCACTGGGGAGGCAGGCTGGGCCAGGGGTGCTGGGTACATGTGGGCCCTGGGGACACGGACTGGGCTGGTGGCAGGGCTGGGCTCCCTTTTCTCACCACGGCTCCTCTGCGCAGGTGGGCTACCAGATCCGCTTTGAGAGCTCGCGCTCGCCGGCCACCAAGATCGTGTTTCTGACCGAGGGCCTCCTGCTGCGGCAGATCCAGCGGGAGCCGACCCTGCCCCAGTACCAGGTGCTCATTGTGGACGAGGTCCACGAGCGCCACCTCTACAGCGACTTCCTTTTGGGCATCCTCCGGCAGCTGCTGCCCGCCCGCCCAGACCTCAAGCTCATCCTCATGTCGGCCACCATCAACATCAGCCTCTTCTCCAGCTACTTCAGCCACGCGCCGGTGCTGCAGGTGCCTGGGAGGCTGTTCCCCATCACGGTCAGTGCCCGCTCGCCAGGGACCTGGCCAGGGGTGGACAGCCCCTGCCCTGCTCTCTTCCTTAGTTTCCCCATATGGAAAATGGGCGGATTGCCTGGTTTCTAAGGGGCTCAAAGTCTGCCGCTTCTGAGGGAGGGCTGAGGAAGGACGTGTGACCCACAGGGTCAGGGAGCGGGCATGCTGCACCAGGGACTGGGCCGTTGGGAAGCTGTCATCCCCCAGAGCAGGCCGGGGGAATAGGAGACGCTGCCTTGGTAGCATCTGGGATTGGGGCTGGCATCCGGTCAGGTCCTTCTCTTGGGGCCTCGGTCCTCTGCCTATGGAGCACTGGGGATCAATGTTGGGGAGGCAGCGTGCTGTGGGGACCACTTGCTGAGGGGTGTGGTCAGGGCGGGCCTGTGCCTCAGTTTCCAAATCTGTAAGATTGGGGCCTCTAAGGGTCTGCCTCCGTGATCTCAGAGCTCCAGGTGCTGCCGCCTGAGGGCTGACCCGGCCTGCTTTCTGCCGCCAGGTCATCTACCAGCCCATTCCGAAGGAGGAGGTGCCGAGCTCCAGGGCCGAGAAGCTGGACCCACGGCCGTTCTTGCGTGTGCTGCAGGCCATCGACCACAAGTACCCCCCCGAGGAGCGCGGCGACCTGCTGGTGTTCCTCAGCGGCATGGCCGAGATCAGCGCGGTGCTGGAGGCCTTCCAGCCGTACGCCGCCCACACCAAGCGCTGGGTGGTGCTCCCCCTGCACAGCGCCCTCTCCATCACGGACCAGGACAAGGTGCCAGGCGGAGGGGACTGGGGGCCCTCGCCAAGCTCCTCCTCCCCCTCCCTTTTTTCCTCTCTCCCTCTGTCTGTCGTTCTGTGTCTCTGTTTCTCTCTCTTTTTCTCTCTCCCTCTTGTTTCTCTCTGTCTCTGTCTCTCTCAGTTTCTCTGTCTCTTGGTGGTCTGTCCTGGTCTTTGTCTCTTGTCTTTCTCCCTTTTCTCTGCCCATCTTCATATCTCTGTTGCATTTCAGTTAGGGGAGGTGATGGGCAGGAGAGAGAGATCTGGGGGGCCGAGGGTGGCAGTGCAAGCGCTGCCCTAGTGTTGAACATCTGCCCTGTGGAGATCCCCTTCCTCCTCTTCCTCCCCTCTCCCCAGCTCTCACTCTCCCTGCCCTCCCCTCTCCCTAGGTGTTCGATGTGGCTCCTCCTGGGGTACGAAAATGTATCCTGTCCACCAACATCGCAGAGACCTCAGTGACCATCGATGGGGTCCGATTCGTGCTGGATTCTGGTGAGCCCCTGCCCCCCATGGCAGACCCTGGCAGAGGGGAACCGTCCGTGTCCTCCACGGGCCTTCAGTGGCTCCCCTCGTACCTCTTGGAGGTCACCTTTAGGCCGGTCCCAGGGCTGGGTCTGGAGGCAGGAGGCGTGTGGGCTGGGGGGGTCGGGGAGGCTCCTTTATCACAGAGAGAGAGGAGGGATGTTCTCAGAGACTCTAGGGAGCTTCCGTGGCTGGGGCAGGGGCAGGGGCCGGGGACAGGGACAGGGGCAGCCGCAGGGTCTTGGCCAAAGTCTGCCATGAACTAGGAGGCCGTAGACTGCCAGAGCTTGGGCCCCCAGAGACCAGCCACCCGGGCGCTTCCGTGTTTGGGAGAGTGAGACGAGGCTTGGCTGAGTCACCGTCAGCGGGTGGCAGAGTGGGCCCTCGGAGCACCAAGCCCAGAGCTGGGCACACGGGGGTGCCCCCATGGGGCTGTGGCTTTCCCTGTGCACTGTGAGGTTCTCTGTGCCCTCCAGGTAAGGTGAAGGAGATGAGCTTTGACCCCCAGGCCAAGCTGCAGCGGCTCCAGGAGTTCTGGATCAGCCGGGCCAGCGCCGAGCAGCGGAAGGGCCGAGCCGGCCGCACGGGGCCGGGGGTGTGCTATCGCCTCTACGCCGAGTCCGACTACGACGACTTTGCCCCCTACCCTGTCCCGGAGATCCAGAGGGTGGCCCTGGATGCTCTCGTCCTGCAGGTGGGGGGAGTAGGACCCTCCCTGGTGGAGGAGGGAGGAGGAAGAGCCCTGCACTTCCGAGCCTCGGCAGCTGCTTAGGAGGACCTGAGTTCAGATCCTGCCTCAGACACTTCCAACCTGTGTCAGCCTGGGCAGTCTCAGTTCCTCTGTCTGCCTCAGTTTCCTCATGGCCTCAGAGATCCCTTCCCTCTCCAAATCTGTGATGCTGTGACCTGAGCTGGCCTTAAAGGGAAGGAAGGTCCTAGAGGGGACGGTGAGGATGGAGAGAGTGGGGGGAGGAGGGGTGTGTGTGTGTGTGACCAACAGCTAATCTGACTAGGAGGCAGAGAGCCTGAGGGGGAGGGGAATGGTTCAGAAGGAGGCTTTCCCCACCCCCTCCTCCCCCAGGTGGGCAGCGGGGGAAATTCCTGAAGCGTCCTTATGTGGGTTGAAAGCAAAGCTGTCTGTGACACAAACGCGCTTTGCTGCCCTGGCTTTGTGCCCCTCGGGGTTTTCTTGGCAAAGGTGCTGGACCGGTTTGCCATTTACTGCGCCACTCATTTTACACAGGAGGAAACTGAGGCAGAGAGAAGGGACAGCCCAGGGACTGGCTTTGAACTTGGGAAGATGAGCCCTCCCACTTTGGGCCTGGGGCTCTGCGCTCTGGCGCCCCCTAGCCGCCCACAGGCCCCCATGCACACATAGTGTCTCCTCTTAGGGGCGGGCCCTCCCTCTCTGGGGGGCTCAGCCCCCAGACCCATGTGGTACAGGGAGCAGCTGCCGTCCTGCCAGGACCAGTGCATGGGGTCGCAGGTGGGCAGCTCCCCCCGGGGCCCCCTCCTCTCTCTCCTGGGCTCTTGTCGGGAGATGGAAGTGTAGGCCTCCTGGGGCTGGGGGCAGAGTCCTTGCCCTCTCCGAGCCGGGGCTGCTGAGAGTCTGTTGTACGATTTAGATGAAAAGCATGGGGCTGGGAGACCCCCGCAAGTTCCCCTTCATAGAGCCCCCGCCCGCCACCAGCCTGGAGACGGCCATCACCTACCTGCGGGACCAGGGCGCTCTGGATGCCTCAGAGCACCTCACGCCCATCGGGACCCTGCTTTCTCAGCTCCCCGTGGACGTGGTGATAGGTGAGACGTGTGGGGAAGGGGGGCGGGGCTGAGGGGAGATGACCCCTAACCTCTGCCTTCAGTGGTTCTGAGGGAGCAGGCACCTAGCTTCCCGGGGAGAGCTGGGTTCGGATTCAGCTGCCCCCGGGTTGAATGACAGGCCTGCCTTCCACTCTGACTCCCTTGGCTGTGTGACCTGGGGTGCTTCCGAGCTCAGCTCTCCATCTGTAAAAGCGGGCGTAATACCCGTGTTGTTGGCGCTGCAGCAGTACTGGAAGAAAGCTCTTATTAAGCGCCTGCTGTGTGCCAGGCACTGGGGCCCCCAAAGAGGTGGGAAGCTTACTGTCTAATGGGGGGGGTCACCACACAAACAAGCCTATGTATGGCAGGCTGTGCTCGAGACAAACAAGGCGTCACTGATAGAGCGGGGGTGGGGAGGGCTTCCTGGGAAGTTGGGACTGAAGAAAGCCGCTCTGTCCAGGGAAGATCCTGATCCTCGGCTGCCTCTTGGACCTGGTGGAGCCCGTGCTGACCATGGCAGCGGCCCTGACTGTCCAGTCCCCCTTTGTGCGCAGCGCTCAAAGCAACCTGGACTGCGGGACAGCACGGAAGCCCCTGGAGAGCGACCTCGGGGACCCTTTCACCCTACTCAATGCCTTCAACGCCTGGGTGCAGGTGAGACCTGGTCACATGGGCGGCTCCCCCTGCTCAGGCCAGCCCTCAGAGGGGCTTCCTCGGGCTGTGGCCGGTGAGGCCTGTGCCCCGACCTTCGCTCTGGCTGCTCTGAGAAGCCCCTCCTTCCTGGGCTGGGCCCAGGCTCCCTGATCCTCCCTCTTCCTCACCCAGGTGAAGTCGGACCGCAGTGCCAACTCCAGGAAGTGGTGCCGCCGCCGGGGCCTCGAGGAGCATCGCATGTATGAGATCGCCAACCTGCGCCGGCAGTTCAAGGTCAGGGCCCAGTCTGCGCACCCCAGCCAGGCCGGCCTGCCCCCCAACTCAGTCACAAGGGGCAGACTGGGCTGGGAAGAGTGCAGGAGACCCTCCTCCCGGAGGGCCCCCCTTTCTGGGGTGCTTTACCCCTTGTAAAGTTGCTCCCAGAAGGCCCTTCCAACTCTAGCCCAGCCCCAGAGTGCTGGGTTCAAAGGTTCCTTCCATGTGTGAGTGGGGAGCCCGGGCCAGAGAATTAGCTCTTGAGAGGGGCGGGGGTGAAGGGTGACGGCTGCCTCAGTCGGAGGGAGGGTCAGGCCCCCTTGGGGGGGAGAGAAGGAGGGCCGGGGGGAGCTGGGCGTTCTGGTGAGACGCCCTCCGGCCTTTCTCGGAGCAGGGACTGCTGCAGGACCACGGGCTGCTGGCCAAGACCAGGGTGACGCCAGGGGACAGCTACAGCCGCCAGCAGCAGCACCGGCAGCGCCGGGAGCTGTACCAGCTGAAGCGCCAGCACGAGGAGGGCGAGGGCAGGAAGCGGAAGGTCCTGCGGCTGGAGGCCCTGGAAGAAGGCGCCTCGAGCGATGAGGATGCAGAAGCGTCCAGCTCGCAGGCAGGGGATGGCACCCACCATGTGGACATCCAGGTCGGTGATCTGGGCTCAGCAGCCCCTGCCTTGCTCCTGCTGCTGGGGCTCAGGGAGTGCGGGGCTCTGTCTCTGGACACAGAGGGTCCCCCCGGAGCCAATGGTCACCTGGGCGGCCCAGGGCCATCTCCCCCTGTGACCTTCCTCCCGTTCCCTCCTCAGGATGTCAAGTTCAAGCTTCGCCATGATATGGACCAGCTCCAGGCAGCTGCCAGCTCCGCCCAGGACCTGTCCCGGGACCAGCTGGTCCTGCTGAAGCTCGTGCTGGGCCGGGGCCTCTACCCCCAGCTGGCCGCCCCCGACCAGTTCAACAGCTGCCGCAAGGACTCGGACCAGGTGCCAGCCTGGCCCAGCCGCGCCCCCCTCACCCTGCCCGACTCCCGGGGGGACCAGGCGTGCAATGGGGCTTCTTCCCTGGCTTTGCCAGCCCCTTGCTTCCTTAAAGTCTGGGTTCTGTCATTGCTGTTTCCGTGGCTCCTCCCACTGCCCCTGGGCTATGGGGGGTGTGGAATATTAGCCCCGTTTTGTAGAAGGGGAGACTGAGGTCAGCTTAGCACTGGGGCTCCCGGCCGGATCTCCCCCCAGGCTGAGTCCCTCCTGTGGCTTTTCAGTTCTTCCACACCCACAGCAAGCAGGGGGCCGTCCTTCACCCCACCTGTGTGTTCGCCAACAATCCAGACCTGCTACAGGGAGGCCGGGCCGAGGCCCAGGACAAGGGCCGAGGTGAGGGGCGGTGGGGGGGGCGGGCTGGACCTGGGCCACTGGTCCTTCCTCTCTGGGCTGCTCGGGGGCGGGGGGCCCTCACTAGGAGGTGTCTGCAGAGGGTTTGGACCCGGGACTTGCTGGCACCAGGCCCAGAGCCCTAGCCACTGCCCTGGTGGGCGGCATGGAGACCCACTTGTCCCTCAGTCTGGGCCCTGGGAGACATAAGCGCACCGGCCCCTTTCAGATCAGAAGGACGGCATGAGCAGCGAGCACCAGCTCCTGGCCTTTGTTTCTCTGCTGGAGACCAGCAAGCCGTACCTGGTGAACTGTGTGCGTCTGCCTGCCCTGCAGGTGGGTGCCGGGCCTCCTGGGGAGGTGGGGGGGAGGCGTTCCCCAGCAGCCCGGGGGCCTGAGGGCTGGGCCAGCCTTCTTCAGAGGAGGAAACAGTCCGAGAGGCAGCCTAGGTCAGAGCCAGGCCCCGGCCCCGCTCCCGGCCCTGGGTTCTGAGCTTCGGGGCCCACTCCTGGCTCCCGGCTCCGGGCCGGCCTGTGCTTGGGCTCGGCCCCTCGCTGCAGGCTTGGAGAGATGCTGGGGGACCCTCAGTGGGAAGGAGCACCGGGCGTCCCTGGGGGACCCGCTTCCCTGCATCCCCCAGCCTTCCCTCCTCTCCCCTGCACCAGACGCTGCTGCTTTTCAGCCGGAGCCTGGACACGAACGGTGACTGCTCCCGCCTGGTGGCCGACGGCTGGCTGCAGCTGCAGCTGGAGGGCAGCGAGAGCGCCATGGGGCTCCTGTCAGCCGCTCTGCGCCTCCGCGCCCGCTGGGAAGAGGCCCTGGACCGGCAGCTGGCCCGCCAGGCCCAGCCGCGAGGCGAGGAGAGTGCAGCCGCAGCTCTGAAGGCGGAGAAGAAGGCGGCAGCGGCGTTGGGCCGGGACCTGCTGGACTTCATGAGATCCAAGGTTTTCTCGGAGCAGCCCCCCTGAGCTGGGAGGGGACTCGGGGTCTGGAGGGAAATGGGGAGTCGTGCCTGTGGGTCCAAGACCAGACTGCCAGACTGGGGCAGGGGCCCGGGGCTAGCCCATGGCCTGGCAGGGCCAAAGGGGCCCAGGCTGTTCTTTGGGGGACTGGGAAGTGGGACCGGGCCAGGTTTGGGGCGTCCTGGCCAGAGGGAGTGACCCTCACTTGTTCTCCTCAGGTGTCCTACAGCATCCACAAGCTGACCGCCTTGGAGGCTCAGAACCTCTACGTAGGACCCCAGACCATTGCGGCCACCCCCCAGCTCCCAGGCCTGTTTGGGGAGGCAGCTTTGTCCCCTCATGACACCAAAGGGGGCTACACTGTCACAAGCTTCCTCACCTACAACTGTCTCATGGTGAGTGAGTGACCCCTCCTCCGCTTTAGGCAGCCGCCAAATGCTTTGTACAGATGGGGAAACTGAGGCCAAGACAGGTGAGGTCGTGCTCTGAGCACCCGAGGTGGGCCCTGGGCGTCCTGCCTTTGTGCTCAGGGCCCTTCTCACTGGGCCCATAGTCGCTTTCTTTGCTCTGGCTGGCACCAGGGAGGTGGTGGGGAGGATGCTCACTCGGGCAGGGAGGGCACCGAGCTCTGAGGCGGGTGCTGGTGTCCTGCAGAGCGACGCAGACTTGTACAGTGACTGCCTGCGCACCTTCTGGTCCTGCCCGCGCTGCGGCCTCTACATGCCCTTCACCCCTATGGAGCGGATGTGCCACGAGAGCACCTGCCAGGCGGCCCCCGATGAGGGTGCCCATGGTGAGCAGGGGCCCCCTCCTGGGTGGGGGGGGCCCCGTCCTACAGAGGAGGCACCCACCTTCTAGGCCGGCTCTTCTTCCTCACCTCACCTCCTGGGGCCACGGGACCCAGCTCTCAGCCTCCCTCCTTTCCCTTCCCAGGGGCCAGTGATGAGGAGGCCGACTCCAGCCGCCAGGTGTCCACTCTGCGGCGGGCCTACCGCTGTGAGCACTGCCAGAAGGATTTGCTGCTCACACCCACGGAGATCCTCCGGCACCGCAGACTGCACGTGTGAGGGCCCCAGGGGGCTCAGGGGGAGCCAGCTCTTATACTTGGGGAATAAAGCCGGCCTCCACCGTCTCCTCTGTCTCCATCCCCTGCGTGCCGTGGCTGGGCCGGGAGGATGCCGTGTCCTTTCAGCTCTCCAAGCTTCCCTCGGCCCCACGTCCTGGACTTTGGAGGCGTCACGTGAAGGGGGGGAAACGTGGCCAGAGGGTCTCTCTGCCAATGTCCAGTGGACTGTCTGAAAGGGGAGCTCTGGAGGGAGGCCAAGAGTCCAGGGAGGCTCAGGGATGGCCAGGGGGACCGCATCTGGTGGCCTTTGGGTCCTCACAGCGCCAAAAAGCCCAGCTGCTGGCCCTGTGTGCCCTGGCATGGATGGGACAATCGCTCCCGGAGGTCCTGGGGGCTGCTGCCTCTTCTGCAGACGTGCCCGGATCCCAGCTCTAGAGCTGCCAAGGACTCTCTGCAGGAGGGAGCCAAGCCACACAAGCGGTCAGAGGTAGGATTGGAATCCAGAGCTCTGGCCTCCGTAGCCTCCCTGGGAAGCTGCCTCCCCTGCTTGTCCATCACACGATTTTCTCTCCTTTTCTTCAGCTGGTGAAGATGGTAGAGCTGGGCCCCGAAGGGCAGCCAGCCTGTCCCAGGTATAGCCATGCCCCCTTCCCAAGGAGGAGCCATTGGGCAGTGCCCTGGATGCCCATCACCTTCCAGGCCCAGAGACAGTGGCTCCATCAGCCCCCACCTCCTTAGGTGGCAGGAGGGGGATGCTCAGAGCTGGTCCTCAGTGGTCCCAGGCTAGCCTGGGCTCCCCAGCTTCCCTTGTGCGTCTCCACTTGCCTTCCCCAGGCCCCAGAGTCCATGGGACCCAGAAAGGTGGGTAACTTGTTTACTGAAGGTCAGGGAGAAGTCCTCTGAGGGCCATGCAGCTGGGGCACTGGTTCTGAGCTCCTGTCCTGCCGTCGTGCCCCAGGCTTCTCGGCAGTTTCCTTTCTCCCACATGAGGGAGAGCGGGCCTGGCTCTTGTGCCCACGGGTGGGGGCTGACTTCCCCAGTCATACATTGAGCCCCCGGGCAAGAGGAGAGAAGGCAGTGGCTCTGAGGCGAGGAAGCCGCCCCACTTTGCCTTATTCTCTCACCTCGGATCTCAAGGACGGCTAGCGGGCCGGGGTCTCCAAGCTTCGGGCTGGCTGTGCCCAACACGGGGCTGTGGAGGCTGAGGGCGGTTTTTGGTTTGGGGGTTTATTTGGACAAGGTTCCTAGACTGGAAGATGAAGGTAGGGTAATAGGGATGGGTTTCCATAAACCTTAGCAAAGCGTTTGCCATCTTCATGCTGCTGTTCTTGGGAAAAGGTGCAGAGACGGGGAGGGGTGAGACGGTGCTGTATGCGCTGGCCGGGCGGTGGATTCACAGCTAGTTTGAGTGGCTGAATCTCGTGGAGAGAAGGTGCCGGGGGAAGGATCCAAGGATCCGCTTGGCCCTGGGCCGTTGCAGAGTCTTTGCCCAATTCCTGGGGTATGAGAAAACAACAACAGAAAACCTTGGGAGAGAAACCAATCACTTCCCAGCGGCGAGCGGGGCTGCATCCTAAACCGAACAGGAGAGAGGCCGTCACAAGAGGTAGGAATGGAAGAGCTTTTACCTGAACAAATCAGCGAGCATCAGAAGGGCAACAAAGTCTATTTCAGCAGACTCCAGTTAGGTCTGACCCTTAGGCAGCGAACTTATGTTTAAAGTTTCTGTATTTTATTTTCCGGTTACACATAAACAGTTTTTGCCATTTGTTTTTGTAAATTTTGCGTTCCAAACTCTTCTTCCTCCCTCCTTCATCAGGCGAGCCATTTGATTTCCATTATACGTGTACGGTCGGGCAAAACATTTCCATGTTAGCCATGTAGGCAGCTACTTTAACTATCTCTTATGTTATAAACTAATGTCGGCGGCTCACAGACTATGACCAAAGCCATTCCCCAGCAAACAGCCAGCTGGTCATGGGGAGTGTGCTCTCAATAAGAGAAACGCGGAGGCCAGCAGGGGGCACCAGAGCAAATAGACAGGCAAGCCTGCAGTCGGGGGACTCGCCTTCCCCGGTGACCTCAGACATTTGCTGACCGTGTGACCCTGGGCAAGGCACTGCACCCGGTCTGCCTCAGTTTCCTCATTTGTGAAATGAGTGGAGAAGGAAATGGCTAACTCCTCCAGTATTTCTGCCAAGAAAACCCCACATGGATTTATGAAGAGTTGGACACGACTGGAAAATAACTGACCAACAAAAAGGAAATGAAAATCAAAACATCCCAGAGGTTTATTTCTAACACCCAGCAAAGTGGCAAAGATGATAGGAATGATCAGTGGTGGGGTGGTGGAAAGACTGGCACCCTAATGCCTTATTGGTGCAGCTGGGAATTGATTTAGTTGTTCCAGAAGGCAATTTGCATTATGTATGTTCATCGCTTTTGACCTAGAGATTCTACTGCTAGCCCATACCCCAAGAAGATCACTGACCGCAAAAAAGGGGCCATGCCTACCAAAACATAATACTTTCTGTGGTAGCCAAGAAAAAAAATGGAAACAGTGGGATGGCCCTCAATTGAGAAATGGTTATATTGTGGTAAATGAGTATAATGGGTTTTAATTGTTCCATAGAAAATGATGTTAGGAGTACAGAAAAACATAGATTTAGATGAACAGATGCAAAGTAAATGGATCCAGGACAAGAGATACTCTGATTAGAATAATGCAAACAGAAGAGCAAAATAATTGAGACTGAATGCTGACCACTTATGATGACCAAATTTGGCTCCAAAGAAGTCATGAGAAGGCAGCTATGGGCCCCCAGAAATGGTGCAGCGTAAGGAACATCAGATCTTTTGAGATGTTGCTGAAATCTCCCCCTCCCTTTTAAAAAATCATTATAAGGAATGGCTCTCTGGGAGAAGTATAATTTCACTGATGATATCAATGAAAGTTCACTTGAAAATACAGCGACAAAAATGGGATAAAGACTGACATCAGATTTGCAGGTGATGCGAAACCAAAATGTTAACTAATAGATTGGCTAGCCAGGATTTGAAAAAGATGGCATTGTAAGGTTGAGCCATCACTAGGATTGAGCAGCTAGGTGTCGCATTTAGTGAATGGAGCAAGGCTGGAATAAGGAGCACCTGAGTTCAAGTCCAGCCTCAGTCACTTATCTGGGTGACTCTGGGCAAGTAATTTAGCCTCATTTTCCTCATCTGTAAAATCAGCTAGAGAATGAAATGGCAAAACTTTCTTGATACCTTTGTCAAGAAAACCTAAAATGGGGTCACAGAAAGTTGGATGCCACTGAAACAATAAAAATGGTTGAATTATTGGACTGAACCTTATACGGTAAATGTTAATAGGAGCAAATGCAAATTCTTACGCCATGGTTCACAAAATCAGCCTCTCAAGGACAGAAAGGGAGAGACATGGCCATTTGGTGTTTCATCTAGATGTCCTGGGGCCTTCAGTCAATAGTGGGACGTGGCAGCCAAGAAAGCTAGTGCCCACTTGAACTGCATTAAGGCAGATAATCCAGAAGGCTCTACTCTGGCCTAGTCTGGAACATTGTGTTTAGCCAGTCACCCCATTTTAGTGAGGACATTCATCTGTTGCTGTTCAGTTGTGCCCAACTCTTAGTGGTTTGCCATTTCCTTCTCCAGCTCACCTTGCAGTTGCAAAATCTGAAACAGTTAAGTGACTTCCCTGTGGTAACAGCTAGTAACTATCTGAGTCCAAATTAGAACTCAGGAAGCTGTCTTCTTGACTCCAGGCCCAACGTTCTGTCCACTGTGCCCATTAATTAATAGGTGGGCTTAATCATTAATTTTTGGTGAAGACAGTAATTACTAAGTTGAGTATCCAGAGATCAGCCAGGCTAAGAAGAACCTAATTAAGTCTGGCCTGTCCTGTAAGGATGGCTTCCTAGAACTAGGAGTGTTTAGCCTGCAGGGGATATCTTAGCGGAGTGGGCAGGACTGCTCCTGAGCAGACTGGTTCTGTCTGGCCCAAAGCAGAGCTTGAGTGTGGGTGAAAGCTGGAGATTCTGACTGGAAGTCAGGGAAAGCTTGCTACTGGTGAGTGCTGCTCTCCCTGCCAAGGCTTATTGGGTGTGTCTGTAGGGGAGCACTCATTACTTGTGGGCTAGCCTCAGTGGTCCCAGGGGACCTTTCCAGCTTGGACGCTCTGGGATTCTGGCTTTTGATGATGCCTTGTTAGAAAACAAGAAACCACAGATTCCCAGCACTAATGATGCTCAAACCGCATGCAAGCCGGCCTTGCCGAGAGGGACCGGCATGTTTACACCCAGCCTGCATCTCTCTCTTTTCCTCCCAGTCACACATCACTTGACTTTGATGAACGCCAGTGACTCACAGGCAGATGTCGCTGGAAGAATTTTGGACAGGGACCGGATATGTGTGTTCTGCTCCCAGTGGAGAACATTTTTTTTTTTTTAAACAGGCTTTAGTTCAGTTCTAGTCTTTATTTTACAGGAATCTTGTTTGATCCTTATAATAGTTCTGTCCTATTGTGATCTCCAATTTACAGGTGAGGAAACTGAGGTACACAGTGGTTAAGTGATTTGCCCAGAGACTCAAGAGCTAGGAAGTGTCTGAGGCTAGATTTGGATTCAGTCTTCCTGACTCCAGGCTCAGTACTGCCTCCACTGAGTTAGCTTTGACATTTAAGAGTGGTAGCTTCTTTGCAATTCTTTGGGGAAATTAAAGAATATCACCATTTAAATGTTGAGTTTTTATTTTATTGAGAGAATGGTAGAATTCGAGTCAGCAAGACACGATCAAATCCAGCCTCAGCTACTAGCTATGTGACCCCCAGTACAACCCATTTTGCTTTCTTCCATTCACTCATTTTCCATCTGCGGTATCTGTCAAAGAGATTCATATCCCAAAATAAGACAGTAAATGAGATATCCATTAAACTATCACAGCCTCAGTCTGGACCATGAGCATTTTTCTTCCACTTGGTTTTTCATGTGTGTGGATTGTTAGGCTAGACTTGAGCCATTTACATCAGGAGACTACGATCAATACCATGTCACCCTCAAAGGAGAGCATCTGAAGGACCTCAGCATTCACAGGCCATCCCTTTTCCCCTCAGACTCTGTAGTGGATCTAGAGATAGGTGGTAAAGTAGACAGTGCTGGACTGGGAAGAAGACCTGAGTTCAAATCCTACCTCAGATCCGAGTTAGCTCAGTGGTCCTGGGCAAGGTACCTAGCTTCTCTCAGTCTCAGCTTTCTCATTTTGAAAATGAAAATGACAGTTGCACCTAATGACAGAGCTGTTAGGAGGAGCAAATGAAATCCTTTAAGATGTTTTGTAAAGCTTTAAGGGCTATAGATAATGGCTAATATTTACATAAGGGGACAGCTCAGTGGCTAGATCTAATAGACTTGGATTCAAATTTGACCACAGATTATTATCTGTGCGACTCTGGACAAGTCACTTGAACTTTGCCTGAATTTACTTTTCTATAAAAGGGGAATAATGATAATAGCTCCTTCCTTTAAGAGTGATTATGAGGATCAAATAATATTTCTTAATTTAGTCCATAGTAGGCAGTATATAAAGTTAGCCATTATTTTATGTAAATATGAGCTGCTGTTGGGATTATTGACGTCCTTCATCCTAATAGCAAACATTTTAGAAAGATGTGAATTTAGTTTTATGCCTTGATTGATACTCAATATAATTCCATTTTAATACACATCAGATATTTACCATGTGCCAGCCACTGTCTTAGCTGCTAGGGGAAAAAAGACCCTCTCTTCCAAATCACGACCTTAGGGGAAAAAAAGACCCTCTCCTCCAAATCACGACCTTAGGGGAAAAAAAGACCCTCTCCCCCAAATCACGACCTGTCTCCAACAACAAAACTGAAGGAACAATGAATGGGGCTTGGGGCTTTGTAGTTGTGAGGGAGGTCAGAGATTGAATTTGTGAAGAAGTAATTTGGGAAGAAAAGGAAAAGCTGAAGGAGAATGACATGCTGGAGGAAGATTCATTCTGAAGATGGAATTGGGAAGGAATCTGAGTCAGCATGGATGAGGGCTAGAACAAGTCAAGACGACCTAGATTCAAATCCCACCACAGCCACTTGCTAGCTGGGTGCCTGGCCAAGTGCCTGTCTGCCTCAGTTTCCTCATCTGTTAAAAAAAAACACAAAAGGTGTGGGGGGGTGTAAATGTGACCTCAGCCTCTGCATCTCTGCCCATGTGACCCCTCGAGTTGGCGTCTTCTATGAGTAGTTTGCCCAACCAGTTCTGAAAGGCGATTCAGCGAGCATAAAAACAATGACTGAGGTCCTCCCTTCTAAGGGAGCACGGCCAGCAGCAGCATTTGTGCCCGGTCTCCTTCAGAGTGACATTTGCACTGGGCCGCAGCCAGGCCTGCCATCTGGGCCTAAAGTTTGGGAGGAGAGAAACTGGAGGAACTCCGCCTTCCAGGTTATTAAAGACAGGGAAGTAATTACTCCATAAAATGGAGAAGGAAAAGGGGAATCCTGTCTAGAGACTGGAGTAAAGGAAGAATGTGTGAAGGGGGAGCAAGGGGAACTAAGTATCCCATTGGAAGCTCTTCCTAAAGGAGGACCTGAGGGAAAGAGATCCTTCTGAGGCTGTTAGAGTGAACTCACAAGTTTGGCAAGGTAAGAGACCCTCCGCTGTGGTGTCAGTACACATGTATCAGCAACAGAACTAAGGCCTGGGCCTGTAAAGAAAGGCAGAAACACAATCCCTCCCCTCAAGGAGCTCAGAGTCAAATGAGGAAGACCAGATGCAAGAAAATTAAAAAGCAAATGGAAGATGATCTCAGAGGGAAGGGCTTCGGCAGAAGGTGGGTGGTGAGTAACGTGGCCTTGGTGATTCTGTGGAGAAAGCTTCGGCCTAAGAAGACTAGAAAGATCTTCTTTCTGGGAATTCAGCAGAATCTTCCCAAACTGAGCAGAGCAGACTCAGGATAATTTATGTAGACAATAGAGATGTCTCAGAACATTGCGTGTCCTCAGACTAGTCATGGGCAAGAAAGTCTTAACTGGAAGCTGTGGTTGTTACCCCAAGATGACGAGGGGCTCAGAAGAGGAAGAAGGATGAGGAAATGAATAGCTGGGTGAGAAGATGGAGGTCTGAGAATGGGATTTGGATGTTTTCCTGGACCTTGGACCTAAAATGTGGGGAGAGCAGTTCCCTGGTCAGGGATGGAGTGTACCTTGCAAAGATTGCAACCGTAGCAGTTGAGACATTCAGAAACAGGACACAAAAACCCATGACTTCAGATGTTTATACACTATGGCACAAAATATGGTCAATAAAAAGAACTAGGGGTCCTAAAATAGATACATTTGATTACATAGTTACCACTAATTTGGTGAGATAAAGTCTGTGGAGCAGTCCAGGGGTGAAGAGGATAGAACCTTGAGCTTAGAGTCACTAAGACCAGAGTTTAAATCTAGCCTCAGACTCATTTTGTAAATCCTGGGCAAGTCATTGAACCTCTGCTTCAATTTCTTCTATTGTGAAATGGGCATAACTAGCACCTCCCTCCCAGGGTTGTGGGGATCAAATGAGATGTTGGTAAACCACTTAATATACAATAGGCACTTAATAAATGCTTTTTTCCTTCCTGTCACATCAGGAGCCCCAAAACATCAGCTGAGGCTGATTAAGGACAACATAAGAGTGTTTATAATCATAATAGTGCTCCCCTTATTCTGGGGGGAAAGTAAGCTGGTAATTTTTTAAGTATCAAGCTTTAAGTTCCTGTTGATCTTTATCTCCCTCCACTCTCCCAACAAAAAAGAATAATACCCTTGTAAATAAATATGTACAGTCAAGCAAAACAACTTTCCCTATTGGCTGCTCCCAAAATGTGGATGTCTCCTTGTGCAGGTGAGTCCATGGCCTCTCTCCTGTTTCAGTTTGGTCCTTGCGTTAATCGACTGATTAACTAAATTAACTGATTAAAGTCTGTGCGATTTGTATAATATTATCCTTGTATAGAGAATGGTTCTGACTACTCCTCCTTCCTCAGTTCATCTATTCGGTCTCCAGGCCCAGGTACTTTCCTAGGGTCGCGCTTAGAACTCCCTCCTTAGCACGCTTCCTACCCTTTCTGGCTTCCTTCCAATTCCAGCTAAGATCTCACTCTCCTTCCACAGGAAATCTTCCCTGATCCCCTCTAATTCTGGTGTCCTCTATATCCCTCCAGGGTCTCAATCTCCCTTTCCCTCCTTCCCTCTCTCTCTCTCACACTGTTTCTGTTTCTCTTTCTCTCTTGTTCTTTCTTTGTACACAGCTGTTTGTATGTTGCTTACCCCCATTAGATTGAGAGTTTCTTGATACCATTTTTTGTATACCCGACACTCCCGTGCCTGCAGACAGGCACTTAACAAACTTCCCAGGCTTCTCTGAAACCATCCCCTTCCTCATTTCTGCACACCAAGACACTCCATCACTCCCAGGGACCTCAGTCAGCTCGCCTTTCCCCAGCTGATGGGTGGTCCCTCAGTTTCTAATTCTGGCCACAATAGAAATTGCCGAGACCGGTATTTTTGTGCATGTGGGTGCTTTGATCTCTGTGGCCCAGGCCTAGTAGTAGTGTCGCTGGGTCAAGGGAGATGCACAATTAATAATTTGGGGGCCAAGTTCTCGAATGGCTGGCCAGTTAATAGCCCGCCCTCCCCATGGGCAGCAGGATGCCTGTTGTCCCACAGCCTCTCCTTCGTGGTCTGTTGCTGCTGTTGTCGTCAGCCTTTGGTGTGGAGTGGGACCCTGGGATTGCGGCAGTTTGCATTAGTCTATTAATGGCTGAGGGTTTGGGGTTTTTTCAGAGGGTGATGGGTAGCTGCTTGTCTTCCCATGAGCGCTCTACGCTTGTGCTTCGCACACATCACTTGGGGCCCAGCCAAGAGAATTGTTTCTGGACCTGGACAGTGCCCATTTGTCACAATTTCTTTTCAATTGGAGGAGTGGGAGAGAAAACAAATGTTTGTTTGTTGAAAAAGAAATGGACGAGAGGATGGCGGATGATGGAGAGAAGAAATCAGAGCTGCTCAGACTTTAATTTGCTTGTTTTCTCTGCCAAGGAGGAAGATCTCTGGATGGGAAGCACAAGAAGGGAGGAGAGGAAAGGAGAGAAGAGGAGGGAAGGAGAGAGGAGAGGAAAAGAAATGGAGAGGGGCAGAGGAAGGGGGAGGGGAGGACAGGAAGAGAAGGGGGAGGGGAGGACAAAAAGGGAACATAGCCCGGATGGGAAAGAATTTACTAAGAGAAACCCTGACTTCCCTCAGGGAACTGAGTTTCTGGGCCCAGGGGAGCCACAGCCAGGGAGGAGTGAACCTGAGCTGCCCAAGAAGTCACAGAGGAAGGGGGAGGAGCAGATGTCCTTCTGACTTTCAGAAAACAAAAGGTGGAGGCTCCAGTGAACCCTGTTTCAGTTTCTGGCAAAGTGCTGGAGTAGGAAACTTTAACTTGGGGGGTGAGATTTCCAGGGGTCCGTGAGTGTGGATGGGAGAATATTGCATCAAACCTCTCCCAGAATCCAGCATTTTCTTCTATTGGAGTCTGAGATGAGGTCTGGGGGCTTAGGGGTCTTTGTTTTGACCACCCCCCCAAAGGTGGAGCACATTGTTGGGAGTGTGGAAACTCCCTCTGCGCCCAGTTGTCCCCTGTTCCCCTGCACGTGCACGACCCCATTTGGGGTTTCCTTGGAGTGGCTGCCCTTTACTTCTCCAGCTCATTTTCTAGATGAGGAAACAGGGTGAAGTGGCTTGCCCAGGGTCACCCCCCAGTGAGTGCCTGAAGCCCCAAATGGACCGATCTTGGAGGCTGCCGCCACTTCCGGCCTCACTGACCCTCCACCCCCAAATCTAGCCCTTTGCATGTGGTTGGGCACCATTCTAAACCACGTGTAGGCAGAGAACTTGGAGATCCAGTCCAAGCCCGCTGCCCCCAATTGGATTCCCAATTCCCCAGTGTTCCAATCCCTGCTCCTCAGAGCTGCCAGAATAACCCCAGTACAGTTCTAACAAGTCACTCGCTCCCTTCGGAGTGGTCAATGGCTCCCTGGTTCTTCTAGGATAGATATCAAGTCCTGCCTGGTCCATTCTAGCTCCAGCCAGCCTTCCCCAAGCTTTCTTCCCATGATTCCCCCATTCTACCTGCCACAGTCCAGCTCTTTCATAACCTCAGTGACTCATCTCTCACCTCCAGGCCTTTGCTCAGTCTGTTTGATATCAATCCATCTTGCCCAAAAAAGCCCTCCCTTGCGTCCTAGGATCAATTCCCAATCTCAGTTGTCCCAGGACAGCCCATAGTGACTTATTCACTCCCATCTACCCTCTCAGGAAGCCCTGGAAAGCCGAGTTCCATCTTTTTAAATCCCTGGAGCCCAGTACAGAGGTCAGCCTACAGTGAACATGTGCTGGGTTGGATCTGGCAAAAGGAGAGCATGGGGTCCATAAAGAAGCGATGGCAGGCCCGACCTCCCAACCTGGAGACCCCAGCGGCTGCTGCCCCTCTCCCAGCACGAGACCAGAGTCAGACAAGGCCAAAATTTAAGTTTTTCATTTATTAATTAGCCCTTATGATCAATGCTGTTTCCTGGGTTTCCATAGACCTTCTTGTGCCCACCAGCCCAGGCAGGAGCCTCCCTCCACCCTCTGTCCTAGGGTGGGAAGGGGGAGGGAAGAAGCCACTTTCCTACATACAGGACAACTCTGGGCTGGCACCCTCTCACTTTACAGCAGAGCTGCTGAGGACCCAGGAGGCGGGCCGGCTGAAGAGGGAAGGCCCAGGAGGGGCTAACGAAGGGAGACAGCGTTTGGGGTGTGCATCCGAGGAACCAGTCGGATAAGCGAGACCCTGGACGAGGGGACGGCAGCAGGACACACAGGGTGCACGCGGGGCAGGATCCAGGGGCGTCGGTCTCAGCCCCCGCCCAGCAGGTGCAAGGATTTCAGGGAAGAACCAGGCATCTCGGGGACATTTCAGTCCTTCCCGTCATAAAGCATCGCTGGGCAGGGATGGGGACAAGGCCCCCGAGCTAGAGGCAGGAGGGAAGGAGGGGTTAGGGGTGCCAGCAAGGGGCTGGGGGGGTCCCTCACCCCCCCACTGATGGAACTGGGGGCCTCCAGAAGGGCATGAATCTGGGCAGGTCACAATGGGGTCAGGGAGAAGCAGAAATGGCAATCGTGGGGGTCGGGCCCCCTGGCCCCAGGGCCGCCCTTACCTCTGCCTTCAGGCCCGGCTAGCCCAGGAGCGCCTTGATCTCCGCCACAATCCGCAGGTATTTCTCTGAGGAATCCACGAAGCCATGTCCAGCCTGGGGGGTGGGGGTGGGGAAGAGTGAGCCAGGATCGGGCCACCCCACCCCCAGCCCGGCTCAAAGCCTCCATTGTGCAGAGGGCCGTCCCCCTGGAGCTGGAGGCAGCTGACCTCAGGTCACTAAGGCAGTGACCCCGGGTAGGGACACAAAGGAAAGGAGGACACGCGACAGGCTCCACTGACCTTCTTCGAATGGACAAGTTTCCCAGCAACTGTTACTTCAAAGAAGCCGGTGACCTCCCGGGTGCCTTCACCATTCTGGAGGCAAGGAGGCAGGAAAGAGGCTGAGGCTCTCACCCTCCTCCCTGGATTAGGTGTGTGACATAACTAGGGCACGTCC